>VZSG01001148.1:75344-113473 GCA_013398315.1 Nothoprocta pentlandii | reverse complement strand
ATTCTGTGATTCTGTGATTCTGTGATTCTGTGATTCTGTGATTCTGTGATTCTGTGATTCTGTGATTCTGTGATTCTGTGATTCTGTGATTCTGTATGTTTAGGCCCCTGTTCTCTCTGTCCCTTTTCCCTCATGCGGTGATAGTTTTTTGCCCCCAACCCTATAACCATACCACTCAGGAGGGGATGAAGAGTCTGTTTGGCCGTAGTCCCTCTCCTGTAGTCCCTGTCCTGTTTCTGACTGCTGCTCTTCCAGATTGCTGGCTGGTTCTTTATCCTACACCTGTATCCATCTCAACATAAAGTTGTGCTTTCTGTTTCTGCCAATGCAGAGGCAGAAAGAGGCCCAGTGTGATGGGCTCCCTCAGCCTTAGCTGAGCATCAGGCCCAGCTGTAATCTCAGCTGGTTAACCCTTAGCTGACTCCCTTGTAATTTTGTATATTGAAAATAGATTTTCATATTACTCTATTAAAATACTGCAGTGTTACCTAAGTGCGATTTTGAAGGAGCTCAAAGGATTCCTCCCTCTGCATGTTGTGTTTCATAGTCATCACTATGTGCTTCCTCCCACCCTTGACACATGCAAAGTGCAAATGCTGACAAAGCACGTCCATAATCTTTAGGTGACAAATGACCTCAACCAGACAACACAAGAATTGTGATTATTGCAGGAATAGAAGTGAGTCTCTGTTATGTAGGGTGAGTTGGTTTCCTTCATTATCCAGTTTCAAGAGGGCTCTTTGTGGTCATGCACATACTGCAGCAGCCAGTGGAAAGCTTCCTGTTCGCTTCTGTGGACCTGTAAGCTGAAGGCAATGGTCATATCTTAGCTGAAGGCATTAAATGCAGTCCACTTGGTGGAGTTTGAACAGGATCATTAAGCTCTAGTGTTCACAAAGGCTCTGAAAGATAGTGATGGGCATCAATTAGTAATCCAGCTATGTGTGACTGCTGTGCTACAAACACAGGGCCTGTTTCTTTCAGTTTGAGATACATCTCTTGGGGGCAGAAACACTTCACTTGTGACTTGTGAAAGCTTTACATGTGACAAACATGTGAGAGTTAATCTCTGTTCTTCCCATTTTAGCTTAGAAAAACAGTAGCCTCACAGAATACCACATCCTGAGTTAATTTAGCTGGCTATAAAGGATGTAGTATGTTCAATCTATAGGGTAGCAGCTACTGCACTCCTCAGTGATATTCCATAGGTCAGCTGGGAGAACTGGGAAGTTGCAGATGCTCCATGGAGGGAACAGACTCCACAGGAGAAACTGATCTTAAGGGGCCAGAACTACAAATCCTATGGAAGAAATGGTTGAGTCAGGTAGTCTCAAGCCCCCAGTGCAGAAAAACCTGTTTGATTTTCCAGGTGATCAGGTCTGCTTGAATAGATGGCTTTTCTCAGAATCCCCTTCCAGCAGAATTTCCTTTTCCAGCACAAAAAGCGTGTATCAATGCTTGTGTTAGTATTTCTGTGCTTATCCTTTAGGAAAGAACTGCCGCTATGAAAGGTAGAAAGTTCCTGTGCTAACGAGGCTCTCAAAACAGAGTTTAGCTCCAAGCAAAATCGCCAGAGCTGGCAAAAGCCCTCATGTTGTGCTCAGCTCAGCAGAAGGTGCTCAGCAGGTCCTAGTGCCTGGCCTTTAATGAGCAGCGGGAGCCCCGCTGGTGCGACGGGCGCAGGGCTGAGTGGCTGGAAGGGCTTTGCTCGCTGCTGTAGGAGCTTGCAGAGCTCTCGTGCAGGTCACAGGCAGGAGTGGTCCCCTCAAGCCAAGTGCAGCGAAACCTTTGGAGCATTCAAAGGTTATGACTCAGCGGCAGCAAAAAGGGACTTTGCTGCGGCCGCTGCCCCGGAAAAATATTGATTGGTGCTTTCTGTGTAATTAAAGAGCGAGCTCCCTTCTGCTTTAAGCAGGCAATCAGTGCCCCGAGGCAGGCTTCACACCTGCACGCCAGTTCAGATTCCCCACGCAGCCTATGAAGCAGTATGTTCATCGTGCCAGGTAGGCTCCTTCCTTCTGCCCAAGCCAGAAAAATGCGCGTCTCGAGACAGATGCTCGCGTGATGACAGCCCATCCGTGTCCTTTGAAGTCGGTGCCATTGTGCCTGGCAGTGACTGAGAATGGAGCCCAGTAAAATTGAAATGACAGTAATTCAATGGCTCCTGCTGCTGCCGAGCTTTAAAGGAGAGTTTATGGAGTGATCTGACCAATGCTTTTTTTTTTTTTTTTTTAACTTAGGCTGCTCCTGATATGTGGCACAGCTCCTGGGAGAATAAGCAGCCACTGTTTCCAGAGGGGCTGTTGCAACACTACAGACCTGCTTTAGTGTCAGAGAGACTGGTGCACGCTTGGTACTGAAAGGAAACGGACCCTTGTACCTCATAAGCATCTCCCTTTGCTGATCTTTTTCCTTCTATTCCAGGTACTAGCTAAAAAGATTATATTGAATCTGCAAATCTTAATTCATGGCTTTAACACAGCAATTGTAATATCATAACTTTGGCAGGAGGAGGGGTGTGCATGCTCTTTAGCTGAGTGCATTTACTCACCTCGGCCCATCAGATCTTATCTCTCGGGATAAAAATGCAGGGAGGGTGTGCTGTACTATTGCTTCCTCTGCCTGTAATTGCTTTTTCCTGTGGTTACACCCATGCTCTGCAGTGTTTGCATCAGAAAGTCCCCTGGATGCTCAGAAAAGAGTGAGTCTTTTGAAGAGTATGTGATGTGAGGAGTTAATCACGCCCCTGCAAATGATTCCGAGTACTGATCTTCTAGGAGATGGATTTTACCCAGGGTGTTTCATATTCTTGAAGGACTTTTCCCAACCACCTGACTTAAGTTCTTCTAATGTTCTCTGAATGACAGAGATATCTTTAGGATATCTAGCTGTCTTCCAAGGGGCTGGGTTGATTCCTTTTTTTTTGTAAGAAGACGCATTTGTGTGTGTCTTTACTTTCAAAAAACTTGAAGGACTCTGCAATAAACGGAATATGGATTGGCATATGTCAAGTGGACCATAACACTAACACATTAAATCAATGTACGAAGCAGCTGCTGCTCTTGGTCCATTTCCCAAAGAAAATTAGTTTTACTGCTCTCTCCAAGTCTTTTGGAAAGGTTACATGACATCTCCTAGCATTAGACACCTAAGAATCTACATAGGAAAACAGCCTCTTCAAAGAAATTCATACAAGATCATGTGTTTGCTGCTTAGGGAGCTGTTTGTGATGCTTCTTCACGGCAGAGCAGCCTCTTTGGAGGAATAGTTCTGTCTTGCGTAGCTGCAAATGAGCAGCTCGAGCCACTTGAGGAATCCCTGTGGGGCTGAGGCCATTTTGCACCCCAAAGCCAGGGAAAAGGTTGTGCCTGTTGTCTCCTTAAGGCTTCAGTTGCCTCTTGGATTTTGTGGGGTTTCTTAGTCCATGGGGCTGAGTGAAGAGTCTACATTGGAGCGAGTCCCTAGCTAGGCAGCCCAGTCGGATGGCTTCAGATGGTTGTTCCCCAGCACACAGTATCAGCCTGAGTTTGGATTCAAAAGGCAAGTCTGAAATTGCAACAGTTGCAAATGAAGAAGCCTCTCTGCTCCTTCTGCTTTAAACTGGAACTTTAGCTGGTTTTTCTTAATGACACGGAGCATCCGACAGGACCCCCCTGAGCCAAGCCAGGTGCCAGTTCTGCCCCAGAGCAAGGAAAGCAGCGCCCGGGTGGCAGCACAGCCACCAGGTTTGATCATGGCCTGTCCATGTCATCATGTCTACACCACAAATCAACCCTGAAATAAAAGCAGGGCTTCCCAGGGATGGAAAACTCAGTGTGGTTTAATAAGCTCAGGAAAAGAAAGAAGAAGTTGAAGCAATGACAGCAGGGCGAGGAAGTGGAGAGACTAAAGGATTTTTTTTTGTGTTGCAGCACAGCTGCAGAACTCGGTAGGTTTCCTGAGGGAATGTTCTTGGGAAGCTGGATGTAATTTACTTGGGTCCCTGACACTGTTGGACCTGGGAATATTGTTGATTGATTTGAGGCTGACTGTTGTAAGGGAGTTATTTTCATCTCCCTGCAAGTGCTGCAGAAAAGAGGCTGAAGACTAGTTACAAATCATGAAATTCAGGATGTGAAACACTGAACCAGTTACACATTAACCAAAAGTGCTAATGACAGAACTAGAGGGGTATATTTAGATATGGCCACAGTGTCACAGGTGGTTGCATGGATGTCCTGCCTGTCCAGGACTTTGGGACTCGGGGGACCGTGGTTCAGGGTTAGGAATTAAGGGACTTGGTCTGGGCCGTGGCACGGGGTTAGGAATTCAAACCTGCCTGAGTGCTACTTTGCCATGGAATTTTGCTGCACTTATTTTGTTCAGCTCCAGCGTCAACAAACAAGCCCGGCTCTGAGGAGGCTCCTCTTTGACTCATAAATATTTGCTTTGCTACCGACTTCAAAGCGTAGCGTGAGTTTTAGCTCGGAGTAGGCAAATTACAGCCATAACTACACGAAAGCACACCCCGCTTTGTAGCTAGCCACCGGTGAGAGTGTTTTCCTCTTGTGAGGGATCCCTCTGTACTTCTTGGAGTCATGTAGCACGTGGCTCTTCATCAGCCCTGACAGCCTGTGGATTTTACTTTGTTCTTCCAAAAGGATCCTTTGTAAGGAGCTGGTGCGCGCGAATGCCCCTCTCAAGGGTACACTTGAGGTTGTGTGCCAGGCAGTTGTATTGAGATAGTCTCTTTCTCCATTTATAGCAATGAGTAGGGCTTCCTACTAAGTTTATAGCTTTGATTTATTTATGGTTTTAATCCATGCCGGAGTGGCATTGTGGCATCTTCCCAGAAACGGCTCGAGTCGCTTCTATATTTTTTAGAGCTCTGGCAGGGCGCTGACATTGCTGCTCTTGCTCTGCTTCATCCTAATGAATAACTTGAACTTCTAGGGGCTTGCGGGCTATTTGTAGGCTGGCTGTGTCTGTCAGGGGCAATAACTTCTTGGTGTTGCTGCGTGCTTAAAATGCTTGGAAAGTTTTTGGAAAGGGCAGAGGTTTTCCTGTTTGCAAGAGCAGCTCGGAAGGCTTGTCGATGCTCTTGGTGTGACTCTCGGGCTCTTGTTACCCACTTGCTGCAGGAACTAATTCGTTCCCCGAGTGTAAACAGTTTGGAACAAATAAACAGTCTTGAATGGATGTTTTATCTAGCCTTAAATTACCAGCAACTTCAAGCACGAGGATTATTTTAAAACAAACTCACAGTAATCCATCAGCCTGTAAAAAGACGTTGTTTAATGAAAAGCTCACAAGAAGTTTGTTTATCCTTTTCCTTCTATGGCTAGGGATCTGCTTTTCCCATTTTCATCCTAACTGCAAGGGACTGGAGTGTGGAGGTACATCCTGGCCTGCAGCAATGAGTTTCTTCATTGACTTCATGACTTGTTTTCTTTGTGACGGGAGGAAAGGAGACAACCAGAGAAATCTTTTCTCTCCAAAGATTAAACAAACAATTGAACATAGCGGTTTATTTTAGGATTCATTCAAGGAAGCTGCTGCTTTCTGGAGACAAGGTGAAAGAGTCAGGTACATCCGCACTCCATCTCTCTCAAAGCAAAGCGTGGTCCCTGTCACATTCCTGCGGTTTGTTGGAAGACCAAGGTGGTTGGCCTCAGGTCTCTGCTCTGGTGTCAAAGGTTCAAGAGGGTCTGAAGCTGTAGCTTGGGGTGCTGGTGCTAACGAGCTCTGTAGCTTGGGTCTATAGCTTAGACCCCAGGCCACATCGTCTTACGAGACTGTAGCTGAACGAGCACCGTTGGCTGCATCAGAACTCCAAGGGAAGAATGTCTGTATCTTCAGAAAGCCCAAAGCTGGTAAGACACTGAATTTGAATCCAAGCTAACCAATGAAAGTGTCTGTTTAGTTGCCAGTGTTTTAAAAGGCTGTTTGCTTCTGTGAGCAACAGAAAACACTCCCAAGTAGGCAGCGAGCTTGACAGGCAGGAGCTCCCCCGCTGCGGCTCCCACGGCTGAGCCCAAGGAGGAATCCACGTGCTTTAAGGGTGAACGTTTCTGTCTTGTTTTTGTTTGAGCTGTCGTGGTTATTCCCTTTGAGGGGATGGCTTATGACCAAGGACAACAACGTGATTCTGCTCGTCGGGAAGTTGCCACAGATCCGAAGCCACCTCCATTTCCTGAGCACCCCTCTTCAGGCTTGCACATTCCTAGCATTCCCTGGCATGTATTGCTCAGTATGCTGGAAATGTAGAGCCCTCTTACATGTGCTTGGAGGTTTATATAAATTTTCACTGAAACTATCCAAAACAACAGACTTGAGCCTTTGTCTACTGCAGTGGCCCAGTTCACTGCTTACAAGGACGTTGTGGCTTTTAAAGCTTTGTACCTGTGACTGTTTCCATGCATGCATGCAACAAGCCTGCGTTTCCCAGCACGAGTGTGTGTGCAGGGGTACGTGCCAGCAGGAAGCCTCAGGGTCACGGCTCTGGCCCTTTCCCACGTGGAAGGGTGAGCGAGCCTGCACTTCCCAGCACTTACATGGAGCCGAGTTGAACAAGGCATCATCTGGAGCTGATACAAATCCGAGGCTGAGCCCTTGCAAGGGCACAAAATGTGCTGGCAAGGGCCTCCGCGAGAAGAACTTTCCCCATGTCTGGTTCTGTTTACACAAGGAATCTAAATATATCTTTCATCTCCTGGTGCTAATTAAGCATAAGCATATTCCTGCCTTACAGGGCTGGAAGGCAGCAAGTTTCGGAAACCTGTTTTTCTTCGAATACGCTGGGTGAATGCACTTACTGCTTCCATGAAAACGGCTGCGATCACTAGGCACGTGAAGATGTGAGTTATGTTCCCTGCTGTAATCATGCCCTTATGCCAGACTCCGTGCTCATCCCTCCTGGGAGCGGATGTGGGACATACGTGCTTTGATTTCATTCTAATGATTTCTTTGCATTTGACCGTGGGTAGCTGGGGTTCAGCAGCCTCGCAAACAGTGGGCCTGGTAGGGGAATGAGTTAATATTTGTTCCTGTTGGATTTTACTGAAAATTTTGCCTGGAAATAAAAAGGGAGAAGCAGAAAAAGCTCAACTTTCTGCACCTGCCAAAAGGAAGCTAGGGCCAACGCTCTTGTAAGCGCTGACTTTGCTAGCGGAGCTTTCCTGTGGCTCTTGATTTGTGCCTCCAGGAGGCCAGTCCTGTGGGTGCTGCTCTGGAGCATCCCTGCTGCAGCCGCTCACGGAATGGTGAATGCCGTGGGAGTGTGAACTGGGTGGCACAATGCAGCCTAGGACCAAAGGCGTGGCAGGCAGAGGCTGAGCACCTGGCCTGGACTCACAGCAACACAGAATGGTTGAGGTGGGAGGGGACCTCTAGAGATCACCTAGTGCAGTCCCCCTGCTCCGGCAGGGACACCCAGAGCATGGGGCACAGGGTGGCATCCAGGTGGGTTTTGAGGACCTCCAGAGCAGGATACTCCACAACCTCCCCGGGCAGCCTGTGTCAGGGCTCTGGCACCCTCACAGGTACATTCATGAGAAGAATCTTCTCTTTAAGTACTGGTCACCAAACTGGTGCCTGCTCCTCCTGCAACGCTGCAGCTGGTTTGGTCTCCCTCATGGAAGGAAGTAATATCAGAAATACAGCTGTAGGAACCGAGTAGGCAGGTTCCTTTTGCCCGTGTTTGATCTAAATGGCCAGAGTATCAGAGATAAAGTTCTCCAGCAGGATCAGGGAGCTGAATATGTTCCTCCATTAATGAGCACAGAAGGTGAGACCGTCTGGTCAGAAAGAGCTGCAAGTAACAGACCTCTGTCACTGGTGTCCACGTTGTCTGGGCCAGCTTGGCAGATCTTAAAGCCAACAGCTGGGGGTGGAAGTTCATCCAGCTCAACCACTAATTTCTGAGGAGAGACCTTCTTTGAAATTTAAAGGCCTGACTTAAGCTCTTCACATGTAAATTTGCCTTAAACGGACGTATGCAGGGTATGCAACTCAGTAAACGCCTTCTTCAGGAAATAAACATTGCCTTGTTATGCTGATGCTAATAATCATTAGAGCACACTGTGTCTGATGGGAAATGCCTTAGGTTTTCACCATGATGGTTTGAGAGCCAGATTAAGCTCAAGTTGGTGACTGTTTTCCTTAGCGTGGTGGTGGAAAGGGAACATAACCTGTGTGGGGATGAGCTCCAAAGAAAGGGAGATCTAATAGAGGTGGTGCTGTCCAGCAGCTTGCGGAGGCTCCCTCTTTGTGATTCAGGGACCTGCTTCTCTTCTGGCTTTGGCTGGTGAGGATGTTTTCTCTAGGCAAAGTGCAGCCATCTGCATAGCACTTTGCAGCCTCTTGGCTCGGCCGTAAACAGCTGGATTAAGACCAGAGTGAGAAGAATCCATCTTTGAAGCTCCTTTCTTCTGGAAACTGCTTTTGAAGCTCAAAAACCTTGAAGACACTAAAAGGACACACCTAAAATGAAATGGCCAGGGTATTTAAAGTGACCTGATCTTTTCCTTGCTTCAAGTGTGGGGATGCTCACCAGGAAACCTCAAAGAGAGGATTAGGTTTAAAGAGGCAACCACGCAAGGAGTTGTGACCATCTTTTTGAAGATGCGTTGTGGTGACTATGAAAAGCTTAAGAACACAAAAGGCATCAGTCACTTTAGAAAATCTTGGCCGAGGATGGTGCTAAGGGCCTGGACAGGTTGAATTCCCGACTCTGGGTCCCTTCAGGGATCCAGAGGAATTTAAGTGGAAAGGAAGATGAAGGTGGAATATTGTGCCTGGTATAGAATATGAGAAACTCTTTTGTGCTGTTTTCAAGTCATCTTTAGCGTCATATTTTGTCTCTTCTGTCCTACCACGTGCAGTATAAGTGTAGTTCATTGGCAGAACAAGTGTTTCAAGCTTGGGAATAAATACATCAGCTAAGTGGAAGTGTGTTTGCTTTTTACATGCTTTTTACTTCATTTTTACATGATCCTCCTTCACATGGTGCTCTTAAACATAATTAGCACAAGAACAGGTGACACATAGAGACGGACGGGGCTTAGTCTTGTGATGGAAAAGAGCTATTTGCATTGTATTGAGTTATACTGACTGCTTTGAAGCAAAATACAACTGAAGTCTCAGAAGACACTGAGGGGGCTGTTGTGGGGAGGCCAGAAGTTATTTACATCCTTGCCAGTTTTCTCCGAGGGTTCTGAATTGTAGCAGCCTACTGTTCTGCACGGTGTCATGTGAACATCATGGGTATTATATCTGCTTTTCTTTCTGCATGCAATGTTATTAGGGTTGCACAGTTATTAGGGCTGTTTTTAGACCAAACTATCCAAGCACTGTCTAATCTGTGAAGTAGTTTTGTAGAGCAGGAGCTACTTGTCCGAAAGGCAGGGCTTAGTTAAGGTCAATATCCTCTGGTCTTTTTCTTTTCTCTTTGCTGTGGTTGCTAAATTACTACCTTTATCCTGCAGGTGCTGTCCTAGATGCCTTGTGTTGTCACTCTGTGCACGTGTTCCTGCTGATTTATTTTATGAGACTATTTACACAAGCAGCAATGAGTAACTGTTCAGGAGAGGGAGAAAAGCTGAGCGTGTCAGAGCTAGAACACAGGCTACGGGCAAATGGAAAAGCCTGAGCAGTTCCAGGACCCGAGCTCTCCTGGCTCATGTATTTCTTCAGTCTCTATCAAATTCTGGACGTGGGTAAGATGGTGTAAAATGGGACAGTGTTTTTTGGGAACAGCTGGCACTATCTGCGTTGCCCAGTGGCCAGTCTGTACCTAAATCCTATTGCTTCCCAATCAGGTAATAGGAATGCATCACTGGTTTACTCCCTCCTCTTCAGGGAAGCAAGCATCATATTGCAAGGTGAAGCCAAAAGAGCTTTTTTATTCTTCCAAACCAGCGCTTCACTATGCACACCATGTTTTTTTATTATATGGAATAGAGTTGTATAAATATTAAACCAGTATGCGTATTTAAGCTCTGTTGAGCAGAGCTTTTCAGTGTTTTAACTTCGTCATAGAAAGGGATTTTTATAACTCATGCCTTTACAGCTGTTGCACATCTGCTGGAAAATAAAATGTATTTATTGATCCTGTTTCACAAAGGAGGTTACTAAGTAGTTCAAGCAGCTCACCCTCCAAGGCCGCATTACGGGCGCAGGAAAAGCAGCCTGTATTTCTCACTTGGTGCTTTGGCCTCCTCTGCTTCCTGCCCAACACCGTTGCAGAGCTGTGGTGTCTTCGCAGCCTTGATCTCCTGGGAGGGCCGAGCAGGAGCTGTCCTCTCTGAATCACAGCCAGCAGGGTTGTTTTTTCCAGATGGAGTCTGAAATGGTGACAGAAGAACGTGAGGGTGGGCTCAGCTGAGAGTTCTTCTGGATATTCCCGGTCAGTTGTGAAGCTTTCCACAGTTAACTCTCAGTATGCACTCATTCCTCTTAAATCTCCCCCGTCTTAGGAGAATTTTGTTCAAAAAACCCCGAACTTGATAATAGTTGAATGTATGAAATGGCTTCAGTCTACTCAGATACTTAACCAAAACCTATCTCATAGTATTCCTGTGGGGCTTTTTCTTTTCTTTTGCCTTAACTAAATATAAGATTAAAAGAGCAGAGTAGCATTACCAGCTTGGCAGAAAGCCATTGCCCAAGGTACTTTAGCAAGAGGAAGAGCATGGTGGGGTCTCCTATGTTTCCCAGATTAAAAAAAAAAAAGGGGGGGGAGGGAATTTTTAAAATCAGTTTGATTTATATTTCCTATGTAGGTCCCCAAATAAATAGAATATAATGGTCCTGCTCCTACGCTTGTTCTGTGTGAAATGTGCCTGTTGTTTGATGGCGTATTCCTGTTAGGAGCAAAAGCCAACTTGGCTGTTCCATTATAGATCCCAGCTGCAAAGATGAATTGGCCCCTGGCTGTGCAGCCTGGAAGACGAGGGCAGAAATGACGCAGCAAGTCACAGCGAGGGGCTGTGAAAGCTCTGGCAGCAGGGAAGCAGAAGCTTAGCTAAAAATCCACCTGTTGCCAACCTAATGTTTTGAGTCGGAGCAGATGGTTGGGCTCTAGGCCTGGTTCCGCCGATTTCAGCTTGGAAAATGGAGGCCTGAGGTAGGAGCTGCTTGTTCTGGGACATTTACTGATGGCTTCCTGTGGTATTCCAGTTTGGAGGTGCTCTCCTTTCCAAAGCGTGGCAGGGCACTGGTGCCCTGTACATGAGATGAACACCCAAGCGAGCCTTGGTGTGAGGGTGGCTCCCGCAGCCTTGCACACATGCCAAAGGTTTGGACAGTGTCACATCAGGTGACAGTTTCTGGGGGCAGATGTTCCAGCTTGTTGGCACTATAACAGCAGTATTCATTGCAGAATGAATATATTCATTACAGAATGAATATCTGCCGTGCATTGGACTTTGGGGAGGGGAAAAACCTGATTTAATGGATGGTTCTTTTAGCAAACTCCACACACAAGAGTCTTTCTAATAAGATGCAGCTTAGTCCTTGTGTTAGCTTGAGGAGGGCCAACACCACCCTGAGAAACCTGTGGGCCCATCTTTGTGTGGGAGAGCTTAGAAATTGGGGTTGGCCAGGTGAAAGTCCATGCCTGGCACAGGCTGGAACGAGGGTATTGCTGAAGTCAGTCTATCACTGAATAAAGCACTTGCGGACCTGGGGAAAATAGTTGTTGAATAGTCACTTTGGAATAGGTGGCTGCAAAATTGCCCTTAAAATCAGGGAGTTTCTGTTCCTTTCACGGACCATCGCGGCTCACTGCATGCAAAAACTTTGGCATAGTCTTGGAAAAACAGAGCAAGCTGCAAAGAGCTGCTCTTGTGAAGGTCCTTCCTCATGCCTGATGACTAACCTGTCGTGCTGGTTCGGAGAAGACATAGATCTGCCATCTGCCCTTTTATTATTGCAGCTGCAGGTTTTGCTTTTCTCTTCTCTCCAGGTTCTTGGCAGGGAAATGCTCTCACCCTGTTTGACACCAAGGAGAACTCTGGAAATCCAAAGTGGAAAAGCTAGTAAGAAACTCCTGCAGGGAAAACAGGAAGCATGTGCTAGTTGCAGAACTGGGCCAGTGGCAATTAATTGTGTTGTGATAAAAACCAAGTTTCTTTCCTAAAGAGATGACATATCCTTGGGAAGGAGATGGCTTATCATGATGTGAGTCATCGTTGCTCAGTGAAAACAAGTGGTTGGGGAGGTGGAATCCCGTTTTCTCTATGGGTTTCTCTCACTGCCTGGTGGGCTGAGGGCTGGATGGCTGGTAGGAATGACCTTGGGTGGCTCAAGCTGTCAAGGCCACTGTCTGGCCAGGTCCGCACAGCTTCTGTATGACTGGCTGTGACATTTGGGCAAAGGTGCAGAGCAGAGGAAGTAATCCCAAAGTTTTGACAGCATCTTTTTTTTCTAGATGGAAGGGCCATCCGATCAGAAGGGGAATGGAGGGGAGACTTTTATTCTTAGTCCCGTGGATCCCATCACAAGTGAAAAAGCACTTTTTTTTTCCTCATCTAGCTGATCCCACCAGATACATGGGTGAGAAGTCTGTGCTAAGGCCACTTGGCAGAGGAGCAGCAGCCTTCCTAGGGAGAAGGGTGCCCTGTTGTGAAACTGTGAGCAGATTTGCTTTCCCCTGACATCTCCACGGCTTAATTACTTCTGTGATTACTCCTTCTTGCTACTACATCTGTAGACCTTTGAGCGTGGAGTTACATGTTAAGGTATGTGTCCTAAACTGGCAAAAGTTTATTGACCTAAAATCAAAGCAAAAAGAAAAATGTGTTGTAACTGGGTTCATGCCGTCAAGTTTTAGTGCTTTATCTTTGAGTATTTATGTGGTTAAGCTACATACAGCTTAAGCTCCCCCAAAAGTGCACGTTCTCCTATCATTTAGGATATGAAACAACTTAGTTGTAACAACTAAAGCTGTGCTAAGCTTCTGGGCTAAGGTCAGCTTTTGCAGAGGTGATGCTTTCAGGGGAACCTTGTGCTGCCCGGGGAGTGGGAAGAGGTTGAAAGTAGACACAAATTATGACCATCAAGTCAATCTGCACCCACACTGAGAAGGGAGGGAGACTCTGATTGCCATGCTGTGTCTCAGCTCTTTTCCTTCGAGCAAAAAGTCCAGGTAAATCCTTCAGAAATTGGTAATAAAACTGTACTTGATGCCAGTGAGGCCGTTTCCACCTCTGTTTTAGTGACAACGTGAAGAACTGTGGAGAGGAGGAGGGGATTTGCTCTCGGCTACGCAACATGTTGTACCAAATGTGTCAGCTTGCCCCCAAAACACGCTGCCCTGGGCTGCAAGGCAAGTTCCTTGATCCGATGGCTCTGCAGCCTGAAAAAGGGAGCGAGCCCTGGGGGGCACTAACGCGTGGAGTTGGGGAGTGCATGAGAGCTCACATAACGGACTCGTCCCAGTTTGTAGTAATAGGAAAAGACATGGGGAAAAAGAAGGGTTTTTGGCACGTGAGTCAGAAAGTTCAGCTGCGCATGAAGGGGATTTTAACTGTTGGGCCTAAAGGAGAATCTGCGTGGAAGCGAACAGGAAGGATGGATTTAGTTCGGCCCCACAGGCTGTATTTCACCCATCAGATCAGCAGTGATGCTGTTAACCTTCTTAAGCATAGAAAAGCTGAGCAGAGAAGACAAGGACCTGCCCTGGATGGACTAGATGCTTCCAAAAAACAACTGGTACCTGAGGTGCTGTATCCTTACAAAGGGAGTTTTTAAAGATATACCCATGAACTCCTTCAGCAGCCATCTGGGAAAAAAACAAGTCATTTGTCCCCTTGGAAGGGCAAAAGCAGCTGGACTCGATTGCATCAGGACTGTCAATAGAGGAGAGTTGGCAGTTACCCAAGAACTGGCAGATCTTGTTCTCTGCCAAGCCCTATGCTACCTGGAAAAGAATTTGGGGCTGGTTTTCAGTAATTAAGTAACCTTGTCCCTTGGAGCTTCAGCAAACACCATAATTTTGCAAAATGAGAAAATGATTTGAGACTGATGCTAGGTGAGATAGCCAGGCAAACTTGGGGCTGTTTGCCTTGTTCTTAGCACATATATGTGGGTTTAGATGAAGCTGGAATGGTATCAAACTTCTCCTCGCACCAGATTTATGACAACCCCACAAAACCCTGGCCACAAAGGGTTTAGGTTTGAGTTGGTTGTTGGTGTGGGTGGAGAGAGTACAGAGAGGACAACGCTTCTGTGCTCTTTGGTATTTCCAGGGTGAATTAAATATTGGCAAAACAGTCTGATAGAAGAAATGGGTGGCTTTAAGTTACCATGAACCAGGGGCCTGTGGCACAAGGCTGCAATGAACAGCATGTGAATGGGACCAACTTTTGGAGTCTCCTGTTGCCCATTTGTGGGCTTTTCTGCAGGCAGACAGTTAGTGCCTCACGTTCTCCATGGAAATCCCCCTCCCCTAGTCGCTACCAGCCTCTTGCTGTGGTTGTGAGGGGCTTTCCAGAGAACCCGGTTTCAGAATCACAGAATCCCAGAATATTCAAAGTTCGATGGGACCTCTAGAGATCATCTAGTCCAACCTTCCTGCTCAAGCAGGCACACCTAGAGCATGTGGGAAAGGGTGGCATCCAGGCGGGTTTTGAAGACCCCCAAAGAAGGAGACTCCACAGCCTCCCTGGGCAGCCTGTTCCACTGCTCTGTCACCCTCTCACAGTAAAGAAGTTCCTCCTCACCTGGAGATGGAACTTCCTGTGTTTCAACTTAAGCCCATTTCCCCTTGTCCTATCGCTGGCCACCAATGAAAACAGCTTGTCCCCTTCTTCCCTGCCTTCTCCCTTCCTGAACTTATCCATGTTAATCATATCCCCTCTCAGCCTTCTCTTCTCCAGAGAAACCAGGCCCAGCACACTCAGCCTCTCCTCATATGATGGATGTTCCATTCCCTTAATCATCTCAGTTGCTCTTCTCTGGACCCTCTCGAGAAGCTCAGCTCCTGCCCAAGGCCGTGACAGAGTCCCCGGCTTCTTAGGAAACGCCTGCTCAAAACCCTAACTCTGGGCATCGCTGCCACGTTCCTCTGTAGCTTTTCGAGAGGAATGACCTTTAATGCAGCGTGGCAGCTTAGCACGAGGACAGCTCTGCTGTCACCAGGCAAATGCCGAGCAGCTCTGCAGACACTAGCCAGAACCACTGGGAGAAGCTATGGGCACGGGTGACTTAGCTCTTCTGCGCGATACAGCTCTTGCCATGCCTTTATTAACCTTATTTATGAGATGTTTCCCCTAAGGAGAGTTGGTTTACGGTAAATACAGCAAAATGGCCAGAATTGCTCTGGAGAAAAACTCCGGAAGACTGAACTTACTGAACTCTTTGCTAGTTCCAGAAATGATAGGATATAATGACACCGAATGAGCTGCAAATTCTCCTGAGAGCTTTAAAAATTATTAAATGTCAGGGTAGGCTTTTAACTGCTCAGCTTTTGCTAGAGCCATTTAAATTGTCTTCTAGCATATATCATTCTGCCTGAAAGGTCTCTGCAAATTCTGATTTGGAGATGCGGAGCCTAATGGATCCTTAAATAATTCCGTACGGGATAAAAAGAGCTGGGGTCTTTCAGACAAGCTGCATTTGTAATATCCCCAGTGGCTGCTCAGGGAAAGATCCTGCATGGCAGCGAGTCCAAAGCCGTCAGGACTGGCACGGCCCACAGGGATTGTGTTTTTCCACAATGTCGAGTTGTTCCAGCCTCTTGTCAGTAAACTTCAGGGTACGGGCTGTATCAGTCAGCTTTATTATTAGTCAGAGGTTACTGCTGGCCATTGGATGCTTGCAGAGCCAAGTAAACACGTTGCAAAAGAGAACATCGGGACATAAGATTTCATGGGCATGTCATTGAAATTAAGTTTTTTTTTTTTTTCCCCATGGAAATAGAGGTTTTGGAACACACTGCACCCACTATGATAAAGTGTCCGGAGAGAAGGTGGATACTTCATCCCTTGAGCTAGAGTGGACAGGGTTTTAACAGGTAATGTGATGGAGTTCCAGTTTGCTGCATCACAGAAGGGAGTCGCAGGGCGTCTCTGCTCTCCGCATGGATTCTGTAGGACCTTCCAGGAGTCTGCGGGCATGTTTGGGTGTGGAACTCCTAACCTGGGCTCTGCTGTACATAGGTGTATCACCTGTGGTGTTTTGAAACTTGAAATCCTCCAAACGGGCAGGAACAGCCAGCTTGTAACGAATCCCAGCCAGGGAGATGTTCAGCTGCAGAGATGCTCTTCATGTATGTTCCTGGTGTCCCAGGGATTTAAGCAAAAGAATTTATGTTGGGGCCAGAGACCTTGCCTGCCTACTGCTGCTCTCTAGAAGGCACTTTTTTTGCTTGTCCCTGACGTTACCGGCCAGGGACTGTTGTCCTGATGCCAGATCCAGTGAATTGCTTCACTGAGGACCTGTCCCACAGCTCAGCCCTCAGCGTGCTTCAAGGCCTTACCCCTCTGGCCTTGCAACAGAACTTATCTGAGACCAGATTAAGGGAAAAATACAAATAGAGGTGCTTAAGAATACATGAGCTATTGGAATAAAAAAAAACTTTTTTTTTTTTTTGTCTGTTTATACTAGGATCACAAGTTAGTCTCTCTGCTGTGTTCATCTGGCTTCTGTAGATGCTTTGAGGACCCCATCCCTGGAGTCTGATGGCCTCTCTGAAGTTGGTAGATATTGAAGAGAAAGCCCTTTACTGGTGCAGAGTATTTACTTTACAGTCCTTCTGTCTTTCAGAAATCTTCCAGGGTCTCCATTCACATTCCCTCCTCTTCCACCAGACCTTATTTACTGCTTATAGGCAGCATGATGCTGCTGCTTGCTCAGTGCAGATATCCCAGCGGAAAAGCATAAGCTCCTTTCCATAGGTAGGTGATTTAAGGAATTTCTGGCTCGACAAAGGGATCACTTCTCCCATCTTTCACCCCACGCCTTAACTCCAGAGTGTAGGCAGACAGCACGTTATGTCTCTTGAATTGGTCTGTGTGTTTAATACCAATCTCTGCATTGGCTGGCTGACTAGATGCAAATGTCTAAGCAGAATAAATAGATTCCGCTCACCTCTGGGGTTTCAGTGTGGTCGGACACGATGGTGATCGAATGACTGATGGATATCTTGCAGCAAGGGAGCCCCTCAAGATCTGTTTTGGAGGGGTTGTCCTAAGTCCACAGATCTGACCTTGAATCCTCTTTAAATGCAGCAGAGCTTGTTATATTAGAGATAGAAAGATATAGGATCTTACATAATGAGTTATCCATACTACTTTGCTTGTGTCACAGCTTGTGTATGCAAGCATTATGAACCATGTAACTGTCTTCTTTTGTTACAGATTATCGGAAACATAGGTCAGGATAGCACCTGTTTGCTGAAAACTGAATTTGGTTTTCAATTTTCAACATATATTTGTCCAAAATAAATATTTGCCTGAAATATTTGAAAAACCAACACTTCTTTCAAGGCCTAAAAAGTCAGCAAGCCAAAAGAAGCAAACCACAAACCAACTCTCTGGTGAGTGTCAGCTCTCAGCAGAGCTAGACCTTGAATTTTTAGATGATTTTTAAGTATAAATCTAGGAAAAGGGGCATGAAAAAGTGCCCAAGAAAATGCAGGTTGCACTTGTGAAAACTCAGAGAAGAAGTATGAGCGCTGTAGGAAACAGGGGTTTCATTTCTCAGGGACTTCGTGAACGTTTCATTTCTGGCTTTGAATTTGATTGAAACTAAAACCCCTGATACAAAACTCAGCTGAAATTGCGCAATTTCTTCTCTTTTGTGGTCTCGTCATATGAAGTTAGCGTATTTCTCATGGTTTCTTGGCAAAAAGAAAATCTAAGCTTCCTTTGAAATTCAGTGAACATTCACATGGAATTAGGTTCCCATTTTGAGGTGGTTTCATGCGATCTAGTCGAAATTTCACATTTGTAACTGCACTATAGCAAGTAGTGGAACATACCTGACGCCTAAAGCTTTATAGGCTAAACCTATAAGATAAGCAGCGGGGTTGCCTGGAGAGCCTGACTGGAATTCCATCAATATGAACTGCCAATGGGAAAAGCTGCTTCACATCACTCCTGCAGCCTGGTAGGAAAGGACTTAACAGTCCCTCCTGCCACAGCTCTGTGGGGAAAATCACAGAGTCACAGAAGGGCTCAGGTTGGAAGGCACCTCTAGAGATCATCTAGTCCAAACCCCCCTGCTCCAGCAGGGACAGCTGGAGCATGTGGCACAGGGTGGCATCCAGGTGGGTTTTGAGGACCTCCAGAGAAGGAGACTCCACAACCTCCCTGGGCAGCCTGTGCCAGGGCTCTGTCACCCTCCCAGTGAAGTTCTTCCCCACATGCAGATGGAACTCACTTTGTTTCAATTTGTACCCACTGCCCCTTGTCCAGTCACTGGCCACCACCAAGAAGAGTTTGGCCGCATCCTCCCTACATTCTCCCTTCAGGTACCTGAACACAGTGAGCAGATCCCCTCTCTACTTTCTCCTCTCCAGGCTAAGCAGGCCCAGCTCGCTTAGGCTCTGTTCGTAAGATCAAATGCTGCTCATAGAGTTATGGGCCGTGTCCGCAGTGAGAACTTAATGGAAGAGCTACTGCGCCGAGAGCAGCGTGCTCAGAGAAGCTCCTAAGTGCTTTGAACCATTGCCACTCCCTCCGTCTAGGCCAGGCTGTTAAAAATCGGCCTCTGCCCGTGTCATTTTGCTTGAAACGGAGACTTCTGCCGGTGTGGCTGTGTCAGTGGGGCAAAGTAGGGATGTCACCAGCCCACATGCTCTGTAATGGGGCAAGCAGTGCATGCTCAGAGCAGATTACCCCCACATCTGTGCTCTGTCACCGAGGATCTGCTTGCTTATTATCTTCAATCTAGATGGACACAGTTGCCAAAAGGAGCAATCCCTCCCTCGCTCTTGCCCTGCAGTCGTGGTCCTGCCTAGTCCCCGGTGCTCCCGTACAGCCGTCCCACCGAGAGCGACGGCCACGACTGCCCTTGGCTCCCTTTGAACGCACCTTCTGTGCTCAATCCGGCCCCTTGCAGCTGCTTCACGTGCCCAAATACAAGGGTGCTCATGAGGCTGCCCGCGACGTTTCAGTGCCAGTGTACTAAGGCTGCGCTCAGCGGGCTCCCTTCGGCCTGACTTAGGTGGGAGCGCGCGCCCCGTCAAACAGCCGCGCTGAGCGGGAAGCCGACTGGCAGGCAGGCGTAACCCTCCTAGGAGGGGAAGGATCTCTTGCTAATGATGGGGCTTAATCACTAGCTGGTGTTTGCCCGCGTCGCTGTCAGACGCTGTCGCGGCTTCGCTCGGAAGGGCTGCCCACGGTTACGAGCTGCTGCTGGTTAAAAATAGGACGGTTGCACTAAAGGGGCAGTGTTGGTTAGATGCCCAGAGACACCTTTTAGGAGAAAGAGAGCTGAATTTCATGCATGAAGGAAAAAAGGTTTATTTAACTTATAGGGTTGCTTAGTCTGAGCCCCTTATTGTTTTTTTTTCTGACCGTCTGTTTGTGTCTCTTGCATGTTGTGGAAGAAAATCCTTCCTTTGCAATTCAGCATTTGTAAGAAAAATACTATGCCTTCCAAGAGGCAAGCCTGTGTTTATTAGTGAAATTAAAGGGATAAAGATACAGAGCAGAGATGCACATTCTCCCACTCTGGTATTAAAGATGTATTTATTTGTCTGTTGTTTTCCCAGACAAAAGCAGAAAAATGTCAGTGTTTGTCTCCAACGCCCACGCATCCCTGCTTAAAATTGGCAAGCGAGCAGAGCCTGCATTGATCGAGACGAAGGCCGCAGCGTTTGAGCCCGGCGAGCCTGTTAACTCTAAACATACACATTTCCCTGCCAGCTCAAGGGAGAATCTGTTTGTGCAATAACCGAGGGGATAAGGGAGAAAAAAACAGCCTGAGCCTTGAGGATTCCCTGTAAAAAGACATAGGCGGCTCCTTCATGGCCTTCCTTGCCCCTTATATTAATGTTGTCTGTGGTGACTCCAGCTTGAACTTCCTGGTGGTCTGTGTTTCTCCTGCAGTGCTGGAGCCTGGGAGCATAAATCCACATGAGAATCTCAGTTTACCATTTATTTGTGCTGGTGCTCTGAAGCAACAAAGGTGATAAATGGCGTGACTGGTAGCTCCAAAGCATGAAAACCAGAAAAGCGACTAGGTGGATCAAAATGGACGAGTTAAGAGAGTTGGGTTTGTTTTCTGCTAGACTTTTGCTGCTTTGGAGGCTTCCTCGTTTTTGATGGGTGCTATTCCTGGCTCACTTCCCTTTCTGCTTCACTATCAGCACCATGAGTAATAGGGTCCTTCATGCCAAGGCTCTGTCAGAGCAGGTCTTCTCTGTCCCGGCCACCTTCTTTTACGGTGAAACAAGTATGTGCTCAAAACCCATCTGCTAAATATTTTACCAAATTTTTAGTTATTATTGTTAGAGAGAGATGGCTGTGCAATAACTATTTACAGTTTACTAGCAAGCCTAGACTGTCTTATCATCTCCCTGCAGTCTTGGGAGTCTTTCTCAGGAAATTCCATTAGCACAAGTCTTTCATCCAGCTCTCCCAGCCTCAGTATTGCCATTCACATCGTTTGGCTAGAACAGTAAAATAAGTGATCTTTTTTTCCCAGTGGATGTTCTATTCCGATTAAGATTTTCCCTTCCCGACCCACTTTGTCCAAGATGTCAGCTGCCAAAATTAAAAAAAAAAAAAAAAAGTTGCCTTTTGGAGAAACCAAAGTTTTGTTCCTTTTTAAATTGTGTTTTAACCTCATTTAGAGGGAAAATAGGCTCAGCAGTTGCCTTTCTAATTTTTTCCTCTGGGCTACTGCACATGTGGTCCTTTGGATAGGTGGCAAGATGGGCCATCACTTGCCTGGACTTCGGCCAGGCCAATTCTCCCCAGCTTTCTGGTGCTCTGATCAATGATCCAAGGATTTAATGATTTAATTTATAATTTTGCATGCAACTAAAAGGACATACCCATCGAAATGTGTGTGCACATCTCAACTTCTCTGCCACAGTAGTTCTGACTTATACTCTGTTCGAGTTTGTGTGGACCTGTGCAGGTACCAAGGTGGTGGGTGGTGGTGGTGGGTCCCTGCAGATCTTCATGCCAAGTGCTGACCATTCTCCTGGCGCCTGTGGGAAGCAGATGGAACTTGGGCAGGAACTTGGCAGGACAAAGCTGTCTGAGCTTCCACCCTCGGCCACTCTGCAACCAAGGTGGCATCTCATGTCTTTTGGGTCAAGGTTGGGTTGTGTCCCGCTCAACAGATTTCTCATCCCTGAGAAGACAAATAAAAGAAGTCTTTTATTTGTCAAGTGCCTTACAGCAAAGTATATAGCTCCCCTTGTATGAGAGACACCTCTGATATTCAGGCTCGCTGCACATGTATTTAGAGCATACGTGGACAAATGGATTGCTTTCGGGAATTTGATCCCGAAGGAGGTGTAAAGAAAAAGGAGGATCTCTCTTGGGTTCAGGATTTGTGTAATGAGCCCTGCTTACGGTTAGTCTGTGAACGTGGTTTAGCTTTTCATACCTCCAGGAGTTTGCAACCCTCTCCCTTGTTTAAAGACTGCATCCTTGTACGTTTAACTATTGAATTCAAGTTCTGGTCTCTAAAGTGTCCCAAATTTGGAGGTTCCTGAGAGCTTCTCAACACTTTCTGTCCACAGGTGTTACTGCACAGTAACCAGAGGAGAACTTGCAGGTGCACCTGCATTCTGCAGAGACAGGTACACATGCTGCCAGGTCGTTGCTCTGAGCAACCTCAGCATTAGCTGACAGCACTTTTTAATTTGTTGCAATACAGCTCTAGGTCATACCAAATTTAAACCATACTTGAACCTTCTGCTAAGTACTTAGCTTTTCTTTGAAGTGCAAAGGGAAAAGTTCATATCATGGCTGTATTCCCTAAGAACTAGCAACAGTACCTTCATGTGTTGACACACTGATAGATTTGCAATGGGCTCCCTAGCTTCAACCGCTGCCAAAAGGCCTGCCAGCTTCTGATATGTCTGGAGAGGGCTGTTAATAAAATCTCATTAAGGAAAATTAGTAATGGATATTCTGATAGTTCACGTGGAGAATTATAAATGAGCCAGCACTCTGAAATGCGGAGGCTATCGTATTAAACCAGCTGGCTGGCTTCTGCTGGCCTTTCCAAGTGTCCGAGTGGAGAATAATTGACAAAGCACTTCCAGTTGGTGATTCAAAAATAATATTCAGTATATATATAATATTCAAGATGGGTGGTTATGAAACAAGGTGAGTTAGGAGCCAAGTCTGAGCACCAGGCTGGCCGGGGAGCAAAGAACAAGAGTCTCTGTCTTCCCTGTGCCAGTCTTGCAGGGACTTCCTGCAGCCAAACTCTGCAGCCTCTCAGCTGCCCATCGATTGACTGGTTTCTTATTTCTGCAGAAGGCTCCCAAAAGGAGAAAAAGCTTTCAGGTGTCACCAGTCCAAATTTGCTATATCTGTGCTACCTTTCCGTGCCAGAACTGAAAGCAGAGCTTGCGTGACATGAGTTCTTTATATATATTTTTTTTTTATGTTTATCTCTACATATCTCTTTACAGTGGAAGTAACAGTAACGTTTTCTCCTCCTTGCATGTGTTCAGGTCTTTGCTGTGACTCAGAGCCGGGCAGCTGTGTGGGATGGCGATTGGAAGCAGGCAAGGACACTGTGAAGTTACTGAGAAGCCTCCTGTTTCAGAGGAAGTGTAGTTGCATGTTTTTGTGGAACCAAATTACATGAGTCTTAGTGCAGTGTTAGCTTGAAGGCAGCCTCAAATTCAACTCTCAAGCCTCAAATTCAATTCAACATGAGGAAAAGCAAAGAAATAGATCTATTAGGCTTCCTGGTGGCTTAAGTTTGAGGCTGGTCATCGATGCTTCATGGGTGTCTTGCTGGGTGCACGGGCACCCAGCCGCTCAGTAGCGGGTGCATTGCTGGGTGCTACTGCTGGGTGCAGTAGCGGGTGCATTGCTGGGTGCATTGTCCGTGCACCCAGCCGCTCTGTGCAGCTCAGTAGCAGTGAACACCCTGCCAACAGGGCCACCACCTGAGAGGCTAATGTGTGTGAGCAGCCTGGGCTCACGCTGGACTCAGGAAATGCCTTTGAAGACGTAGAGATACCTTGGGATTGCAAGGTTATAGTTCTGTGAAGAGCACCTTGCACACAGACATCAGGAGGTCATTAACTGACACATTATTTTCTGGTCTCTGAGACACTTCTTGTGAATCCTCATAATCCTGATAACCCGTCACTTGATGCAGCCTTTTAATTACAGCTCCTTGGTGGTGGTGGTTGGGTTTTATGAATTTGCACATTCTGGGACAGTGAGATCTGATCTTTCTTCAGGGAACTGGGTCTGCCTTTTCTCTTAGACCTTAACCTCTCCTTGCCAATGTACATGGGTCCTAGCTGTCCAAAGCATTCCTGAGCGTGATCCCCAAGGAAATACAAGGCATAGCCACCATTAGAAGAAGCAATATTGTAGAAGGCATAGAGCACAGCTAGCCAGTTCGTTTGGAATAAACTGCCCTCAAAACCATCCGTGTATAATCAGTCATGCCTCCCATTTGGTTACCCTAATGAGTTAATGTTTTATCCCCAGGCTGTGATTGGTGACACTAGCTACAGACACGCGAGGGTCTTTCAGTGGCCTCTTGAATCGGTGTTCTAAGTCTCGTCTATAATAGGTCTTTTCACGCAGCACCATCGATGTGAAATGAAGAGTTTCCAGGTGAGGATTGCCTTCCCAGACTCTTGCACCTGGCACTTGCTCCAGTAAACTTGGTGATCCTTAGAAGAGACTTGAGGAGGAAAATAGGCACAGCACAGGGCTGTGTAGGCAGAAAACCTCTGTGCTAGTGCAGTGAACATCAGAGGGCAACTGATGGGTAAAAGACAAAAATACCCTATGGTAAGGCCTGTGTGATTTTTGGAGTTATATAACTTAGTTTGCTCTGGATTTTATAGCACGTAGTTTTGACTTAATTTAATTTTCGAATACGCTTTGCATTACTTACAATCCGTTCAATAGCCTGTGCTTAGAGGCAAGGAAAACATCTCTGGGAAAAGAGATGCTTGCATTTGGATTAATATGTGGAGCAAAAAAAAAAAGTCTGCCCTGCAGATCTGCTAGGAAACCACGAAGCCCGGCAGGAATGAGAACTAAGAATACACTTTCTAGCCTGGCTTAATTGGATTTGATCACTAAATTTGTGCGCCTGCAAGCCAGCTGGGTCTGGCAGAGTCAGACAGTCTGGAGGCCTGCATCTCGTTCCCTGGGGTACATTTCCCTCAGCTTTGACGCAGTCTTTGGAAGGTGAGGATCCGAGCTCTGACTGCACTCGCCTCACACGTCCCTGCCAAGGCTCTTGAGCCTCCTCGGGCGCTTGTGTGCACGGAAGGCCCAAGATCTCACCTATAGCTGAGCTCTGCCAAATGAAGTGAGCAGCAAAGAAGGTGAGAAGAGGCTGTTCAGACACACGTCCTTTAATCCTAAGCAGCACTGGGCTTGGGCTCTGTGCAAAACAGTTAACTCCTCCGTTCACCCTTTACATTTCTGGAAGTCCCACTACACCTTAGAGTCCTAGAGGTTGGCAAGTGTCTTGAGAAAGAGGTAGCTGCAGTCAGGACTTCAGGGCTTCACAACCCAAAAGGAACTTGTGGGCTGACACCGAGACGCTTCCCTGTGGTGTCACCAGCTGTGGCGACAGGAGCAAGGTCTACAGAGCCTGCTGAGACTTCTTTGAAGCCCATGTGTTACTTGTGGAGGCATCAGAAGCCACTCCAGCTCTAGCTGGAAGAGCTCTTCCTAAAATGCGCTTCTAGAAGACGAAATGGGCTTCCCAGAGCGCCGCGTATCTGCCACAGCAGCGGCCTTCCTAACACCACAAGGAACATGATGGTGTTTTTCCTTGCCTGCTACAATTTGCACGTTGCTTACCCTCTTTAGCAGTTTTTTCCTTGGCTTTCTGTATCGCAGATGTATTCGTGAGTTATTTCATCACTTCCCTTTCTGCTTTGAATAGCAGTGACAGTTGCTTGTGGTGAAGGCAGCTGGCGCTGGATCCTACCAAGGTTGTGAGGAGACAGTCATTGCGTGAGGACTCGAGAGCAGCGGAGCTGGTAGCACGGAGGAGGCCAGTTCACGTAGGTATAGACACGTGTACGTGGCCGCTAGCAAAGCAGCTTGCCAGCTCCTACCCCAAGCAGGGCTGGAAGACATTGAGACTGGGCCAAAGAGCCCGTGAGAGACCCACGTTTCTGGCAATTATTCCTGCAGGGCAGGTTCACGTTCATCTCCCGGGTATCGTTCAGTCTCCACGTTGGCCAACCCCTTCTTCACACGAGCAGGAGCTCAACTACAGGCTTGGTGCTGAGGCTGTGTGTAGAGGTTGCGGGTCAGAGCTGCACTTGTGTCAGGTATCCAGGGCAGGAGTTAAAGCCTTGGAGGCCACCACGTCTCGCGTCCTGGGAGCCAGCCTCGCCGTGTGCCGGTGACAAAGGGAGTGGGCTGTGAAGTCTGGATTTTGGGTGCAGGAAAGAAACTTTCCCTTTGCGCCCAGGACGCAGGCAGAGCTTAGGGTATCACTTAATTGGAGGAAGTTCAAGATAGAGAGGAGGAGGGAGGCTCTGAAAGGAAGCGTGCGGTCAAGCGGTAAAACCCGAGCAAAGGAAGTATGTGATATCTAGAAGGGATCAGGACGCTGATTGTATCCACATGTCACAACAGAGCAGAAAGAGAGACAGAGCTAACTCAGACATGAACAGATTCAGCTGCTGCTTTGGGAGACCCCCAGGATGTCTCCCACTGAGATCTTCCTCCCTCAGAAGTGGGACTCCATTTCTGTAGGAGCGCTCTCTGAAGCCTTCGTATAACCCCTTCGCCAGAAGCCTTTCCCAGGCTGCTCTGCAGACTGCAGATGATTTGAGTGGGGGAGAGACAACCAGTTGATCGTGGCAGATTGTAATTCAGCTTTCAGCTCCTTATTGTTGCTTTTCATCCTTTCATCTCTCAGGATGTCTGCAGGGCTAAACATCCTCTTAGGAGATGGCTCGAGAGGGTTATCCCATCGGAAGCAGAGGAACCAGCTTTCCTATTCAGTGGTGGGACTTGAGCCAGGAGCTCCAGGGTTCCCTTCCTGCACATCAGAGAACCAAACATGAAGGGCACAGCATTACACCGCAGCCTACACTATAGTTCTATAATGCAATATACATTTCTCTTGTAGTCTCTGAACTCGCATTCCCTGTTTCTCATGCCCAAAGAATAGATGGGAAGGCAGTAAGGACTTCATAAGACCCGCAGCGGGAAGGGGTTGAGCCTTGGCTTTCGTTGTAGAGCTTCCTCAAGCAAATTCTGGCAAAATCACTTAGTGAATTGTCAGCCAAATTTTATTTTTAATGCATGTTAATGAAAAGCATCCCAAAGAATGGTGCATTGCAAGCCCTGCACTTGCCCTGGTGGAATTGGAGGCGTCAGAGAGTAGCTGTTACCTTCATTTAGAGCTAGCTAGGTGTAGCACATAAGAAGCAACTTAGAAAGCTGTAATCTCTTCCATTTCACTTGAACAGTTTGAATAGTCTTTTTATCATTTTCTGCACGAATCTTAAACCCTGAAGCATAAATATAACTTTCAGATTTGTTGCCCTTATTACGGTTTTCACCAAAAAATACCAAAAAAGGAAATATTTATAAATATCATCAGATAAAGAAGGCTTTGAAAAAATACCAGCAAGATTACTTTTTAAAATTAGCTTGGAGCAAGCTGTTGTGTTTCAGAGAAGTGCATTAGGAGCCCAGTACATATATTTGTATGTCCATTTTCGGGAGAGTAAAAAGATCCCCCATGTTTGTGAATTGGCAGCTGTCATCTACCTACCTCTGAGGCATCTCTCACTGATGTAGCTCTTCCAGACACGGGTGATAAAATGCTATTTAATAGCTATTTTTTTCGGTCACACTTCCCAATACCACCCAGAAGGAGCAGGAAAGCAGTTCTCAGCAGTGGTAGCTACTGAAGACACATGGACTAAAGACACGTGCTGGCGAGGGAAGCAGGGACACGGAGGTGTGATGAGAGATGCTGTTCTCTGCTGCGGAGCACTCAACTCGCACGCCAGTTACAAGCCAGGACTGGCAATGCCAGCCTAGACACACGTGCATGCGAAGCAGAGAAAGCTACTTGCAACCTGGCCTTGTCTGGCAACTGATGCTCTGTGGCTTCGTTGATGCCTTGGTAAAATCAAAGGATTATTTATTGTTTGCAAAGAGGAATGGAGAGGTGGGCTGCTTAATGTTCTGCTAGGTCTGGGCCCTGCTGAATTTCACTTTATCACCTAGGAGCTGTTGTCTGAACGTGGCACCTTGGCAAGTGCTGTCCCTTTGCTTCATGCTGGCCTCCAGTGTGGGAGGAAAATGCCCATTTGCCAACTTCATAGAAGCTTTATAAGAAGTGTTGGTGAGGCCTTGAAGAGCCAGGAAACATTTATGTACCAGCATGTGACAGTCTTTTTTATTTTCCCCGGTGAACCCTTTTGCTTGAGTAAAGATACTGAAAAATTTTAGGGACAGTGGTCCCTGTGGCCCTTGGGGGATTTTGTTGCTTTTGATGAATGATTGGAGCCTGGCCCGCTCAGTTGAGTTAAACTGAGTGCTGATCTTCTGGATCATGGTTTGGATTTCCTGCTTGTAGCAGAAGAACACACAAGAAGGCCCCTGGTAACTAGGAGCAGCTGGTGGAGCCAGGAATTCCTCCGAAGGGCTTTCTGGCAGCCACATTCCTCCCTTCAGTTCACATGTCAGCTCTCTGAAGTAATTTTTCTATCAGCAGCTCTGCGCACGGGTGATGTGTTGCAGCATCGGCCACCACTCAAAGCTGTGTTTGTTCCTTGCTGTCATTTCCAGGTGATGCCACTGAGATGTGGTCTATTCCTTCATTGTAAAGAACATTTAAGTGCTAAAAGTGCTGGCAAGTCCTGGCCAGCTCAGGTATCAGAAAGGCAGCTCGGGGGAAAGCAGGAGCCTTTATCTGGGCTGAGAACTTGCAGTTTCTTTCTGTGTGCTTCCGGAGCCTCCTGAAAGCCTTATTTGCAGTCTCTGTTCTCCCGGGCTGTGCGGTGCTGGGTTGAGTGTTACGGTTTTTAGCTTTTAAGGCTTTGCGGAAGCCGCACTTTCAACGGGCAGTGAATCAGATCAGATCAGGTGCTAGAATGAGATGAGCAGCAAGGGAGTTGCACTGACCAACTCCTCGAGACTAAGTAGAGTTGAGCCATCGAAAGCCTTCACAAACTTGATTGAACAGGTTTTGAAGATTGAACAGCGTCTCAAGACGATGCCTCAGATGTGTTACTCAGCTCGTAGGACTCACATGAGTTTTACCAAGCACTGACACATTTTTTGCTGTATTGGAAATCAATGCAATAAGTATAAATATTCCGCTTGCTTGTAAACAACCGGAATATTTTTCCGGAGGAAACCACCTCAGAGTTGCACAGAAGTCAATAGATAAAGTTATGTTACATTTTTAAGCCCTGTGCAGGGGGAGTGAGACACCGCCAGCACTTGAGTACTGGGTGCAGGAGAAGGCGATGAGGAGGCGATGGGCATTTGCAGCCCTGGAAGGTGCCACCCGGGGCAGTGACCCGGCTGCTGTTGGGAGCTTAGTCAGGGCGACATTACTTAGCTGCACATTTGCCCAGGAATTTCCAGTAGCTGCTGTTCAGGAAAATGAAATATTCTCTCGTGTTTGAATCTGTCACCCTGGCCTTCTAGGCTACGTGCTGGAGCTCTCTCTGGATGCCCACAGCCATGTGCCCGTTCTCGCACCGTCCAAGCCTACAGACACCCAAGCTTTCCTTTCTGCACTTAAGAGAGTATCCTCCAGACGAACAGAGAAAGGGAAGCAGAGGCTCAGAGAGGAAATAAGGCACATACAGGCACAGAAGTCAGCAGATGGAGGCAGGGACACGTTGCTCCCCACTTTCAGTTCCTCAGAGCTGCCGCTGCCCACGGCAGCGCTGACTTCAAGGGTTCATGGAACCCTCGCTTCCTTTTTCCATGTTGCCAGAGGGACATACGTCCACCAATTTTATATTCCAACAGCTCTGACATCCCACTTGGAGGGGCAGAGAGGGGCCTGTGAGGTTTCTAAAAGTGGAAAGCTATTTTTTCAACATAGGTTATGCTCAGCAATCTGCACTTCGGGATTCCAGCTCTCCCCTGTGCTGCAGAGTGAACTGCAGCACTTGGAGGGACTGCAGACTTGGAGTGACTGCAGAAACTTGTGCTGATTTCTCAGAAGTCCTTAGAGCTCTGCTGATTTATACCAGCTGCCTATTTGATTAATGGGTAAAAAAATGTTTTATTGGAGTTTTCTGGTAATGTAAAAATATTTTGGGATAGTGCTTTTCTCACATTGAAAAACGAAATAAAAACTCGCCTTTTAATTTTCATAAAATTCTTTTCCTGCATGATCCAAGGGAAAAGAGAGGAAATGTGCCCTTTGTCATCTCTGCTTTCTGTGTCTGAAAAATAGGACTCTGTAAGTTGTGAGACATATGGGAGAGCCACAGCTCATATGCCCAGCCTCCCTCTCTGTTCCTTCTCCCAAACAGTTGAGTGAGTAGGTGAAAAATCTTAATATAAAACCAGGATGGCTTCTGTTTGTCTTCTCCTTTTGCTGGCCTTAGCCTGGGGTCAGATATACAGGCTGCTCTCTGTTGCCATTAAACTGCTGTAACACCAAACAAAGAAAAGGGAAACGGAGATTAATTCACCTAACAACATTTCTTTTGATGTAAGGGAGGAGAGTAGCACTAGGATTTGTGATAAAATCTTACGAGTTGGCCAGTTGAAATGAAGTGCTGAAAAAGGACAGGCTAATGCTGGTTTTTTACAGCACCATGAGCACAAGCCCTCTCCCAGTAACCCAGAAAGCTGGAAATAGTGGACATTTCCAGCAAAACTCTTTTTATCATCACTTCTGCTCTTAACTTACTGGCCTGGTTTTGAGTTCTGGTACTGTCCGTGCCATTGCTCAGGCACAGGGAAGAGGTGGGAGTTCATTAAAACAACAAATTAGAATAGAAACCTGCGTTTAGCTATATTCTTTTAATGAGTTTCCTGATACCTCTTTCCTAATTACCTCTCACAGTGATATTCATCCCAACGAAAGGTGCTGAGAAACCTCTTACATGGTTGAGGTCGAGCTCTTACAGAGCAGTACAGCTCTCCTAAGTATATGGCAGCCACGAGGCAATAATATTTGACCACTGTTTTAAGTAAAAGGGAGAAATCAGACCCTTCAGGGTCATGGTTCCTTCCTTTAGGCCTCTTGGCCACGTTCCTGCGCCCAGTCGGAGCCATGTAAATGTTTAATGAGAGCCTCTCTCTTGGGTCAGCCCCTGTTCGTGCCGGGCGTGCACACAACAGTTTGCAGAGGCTGACTCTGCCGCAGGTGCCTTTTGGGTTTATCATACTGCAAAGGAAAAAAAAAAAAAAAAAACAGTCAAAAAAGGCCACTGAAAGCTAGTGAGCTGACACGGCAGACAAGCTGCAGCCCCTCCGGAGTGTAAATATGTCTGCAAAACCATATTTAGACAAGTATTTAAGCACGCACTGTTTATTCCATGAGGAGACCGGCTGTTTTGAAGGGATTTCTGTTGGGCACAGGAACCTTTAGAACAGTTTTTAAACAAGTCTGACGTGCTTTAGAGAAAGAAACGGTGAAAAGCCAAACAGTGTCAGTGGGAGCTGCTAATCTCTGCTGTTCCATAGGTGATGTTGTTGGATTCATTTTCCGCCCATTAAAACTATGGAATAGTGGCAAGCCTCCGCAGATGCAGAGAACCATGGGGGGAATTACAGCAATACCGGTGACTATCCCTTCTACCCTACTGATTTTCCAGGAAAGGGAAGCCTTGGCCAGCAGATCGGTGCAGGATGAGCAGCCTCCATGCACTGCCAGGGCTGGTACCTACAGGTGGGGAACATATGGCTTCTTTTGCAGGCTTGGAGGCCGCTGCTGCTCTTGCTTTGGGAGGAGAGGCGGCTCCGCTGTGTGTGTGTGTTTGTGTGCCCATGGCCCCGGGAAGCCTCTTTGCGCCGCTGCGCGCTGCTGGAAGGGGACAGCTGCCTCCTCAGCGGGGAACCGCTCCATTAAGCAGACGGGGAGGAGATTCTCCGGAGACGTTTCATTCCTTCTTGACCAAGCAAGCTGGCAAAAAGATTAAAAGAAAATATTAAAAAAAGGGCACTTGTTTTCAAAAACAATCTGAAAATCCCCCGGGGAGAAACAAATTCAGTTTTCCGTCTGAAACACGCCGGGGATGGCTGCTCATGAGCGTGGATTTGACGGGGGTGGGTTTGAATTTCGCACTTGGCATTCTGGTTTGGGGCTCTCAGTGTTTGTGCGAGTAACGTCCTTGCAGAAGAGGAGGGCTGATCCCCATGGAGCCAGTGGTGACTGTTTGGAAACTGTGGCTGCCCTCTCTGGAACTAGGCTGAGGTCTCCAGTTCCTTTCCTATAAGCCGTGAAACTACATTCAGCCGAAATAAATCTTCCTAGTTCTGCACTGGGCTGCAATGAAGCTGCCACCTGAAATGCACCTAAAGCTTCTTCTCTCAGGTTGCAGGGCTTCTCCTCGCTCACACCGTCTGTTCTGCTGAAGTCTTTTGCAGCACATAACGGGGGGGGAAATATCCCACCCGCCTTGACGGGCCAGCAAGCCCGGAGAAATCCACGTGCTCGTCTCATCGGCACTTGAAAACAAAAGTTGTGGTTTGCGAAGCCTTTGAATGCTGTGCGCACTGCTTGCGGGCCGAGATGACTGAACTCGCTCCAAAGGCTTCGACGGGGCGCGGTGGTGTGTCAAACATGTGGGCGGCTCAGCAGGTTTCCTGCGAGGCGTCTGGTGCGGGCGCCTCTTGGCTAACCGTCGCCTCGAGGTTTGGGCTCGGAGCCGTCGCCGCTGCAGGCTGAAAGGAGCAGTTTCCTCTGCGAAACCCTCCGGCGGGGTCGCCATGGTTGGAAGCAAGGGAAGGGAGTGTCTTTTAAGCTAATATCTCATTTATCCTGTCAGCATCGCAGAGTGGCTTCACGCTAAGCGCGCACATGGGGGAAAGAAGCCGTGTCTTCATAAAACTCTCACTTCAATCGTGCAGAACTGAGTGGCTTTCTGGGTTTGATAGGCTGTTAAAATTGAGAATATTTTGTCCTCGCGATACCTGTAGCGGAATAAAGCTCCCCTCTTCCAGGCCAGCAGTTTGGGAAGAGTTTATGGATATTACCTAACACAAAACACAGAATAATAATAATTGTCTAACATAGAAAAAAAGGGCCGCTTGTGGCTTTGGGAGGAGGAGGCTCATTTGCTTTTTGTTTGTTCCTTTTCAGAAGACTTCCTTTGTTTCTGTTGGCTCTTCCCCGCCATTTCCAACACCCCCCCCCCCCAGTCTATTTTTCACCACCCACATCCTGGCCTGTCGCAGCGCACGGGGAGGCGTTCAGGACCGCCCTGGTTAGGCATGAGGCCTCGCCGTCTGGACCGACAAAAGAGGGGGCAGCTCCCCAAGCAGATGAGCTGCTACCGCCCTCTCCCTTAGTGCGGCCCCAAGCATGGCAGAGCTTGGGGAACCAGGGGCTCTTGGGCTGCCTCTGTGCGGGCAGGCGGGCACAGAGGCTCCTACCGCACATTGTTATTCAGCCCCTCAAACCTGTGCCAGACTGTTAATGTCTTAATGCTTATTCAAGTGGCAGGGAGCGCTGCTGGCAGATGCCAGCCTAAATGGGAGGCCGTCTGCAAGGAACTGGCTCCCCATTCAGCGGGAGATGGCCGGGCTGTGAGGGAGCTGCTTGCCAGGCCGCAGGCCCAAAGGAGGAGCGGGGAAGAGAAGGTGGGGTTGTAAATGGTGCTTGATGCTGGGGGTGGGAGAAAGCCTCCAGCAACCTGAAATCGGGAATTAAATGGAAATAAAGCACCCCAAATCCCATTTTCCCAATACTACAGGAGAGGCTTGCGAGGGTTAAAGCTGAAGGCAGCAGCACTGACACAATCAAGCTCCTATGGGGCCCTATTGCGGTTCCCCCTGCATCTGTGCTCCACACACCCACTATCAGAAGGAACTTTTGTCCACAGATTGAAAAAACACTAGTGCAAGGCATTTTCCTTCATCATTGTAGCCTGCTTTGCTGCTAGGAATAACTCCCAGGAGAACTGTTCCTGGCCATCGAAGGTGACTTGTGGATGGGCATTCACTTCTGCGCTTGGTGCTGGATGTTCTGTTAAACATATTGCACCTCTGAAAATGCCCCAGGTTTTTGCATCTTGAAGACAAGGTTGAATGTGTCAAATTTGCAGGCAGTTGTAAGACTTTGTTAATCAGACACTTCGGGGGCATTTTATATAAATTAGGAAATCTGATTATCCCACTCTCTAGAGCTTATTCTTTTGGGTTCAGACAAGTAGAGGCCATCAAGAATGCAAGTGTTTGCAGTGAATAAAGAACTTTTCCTCTTAGATAAAAACCATGATTAAGCCCTACTGGGCTGATACCAGCTTTACTCACTTCATCTGCCTGTGTCTAAGGGTCATCAGAGACAAGTGGAACTTACACCCTGAGCTCCACGTGCTTGGATTATGTTGAGCTTTGTAAAACTCAACAGTTCTGTCAGTTCCGTTCACGTGGGAGGGCACAGAGGGGCCGCTTGCTGGTTGCATACACCTATGCCTATATCATTTATAGTACATTTACAAATATATTAGTATAGGCAAAATCCTGACATCAGTCATCACAGCGAGTGCTTCCACACTGCAATCACATACGAGAATTCAGGAAGACTTTCAGGAAGCGGTTTATAAACCACCTCAAAGGAAGGTGTTGTTGCTTGTGCTTGAGAGCTGACGTTTCATCTCCCCCATAACTTCAGCTTTATCTGCCTTTAGTCACAGATACCTCAGTGTGGCGCTGGCCGGTGCCGGTGAAAGGTCGGGAAGATCAGCAGTTAGATAGGGCGAAGGAGAGCACCGGGCTGGTTGTTCCTTCACCGTAGGCCAGAGTTGTGTCGTTACAAGGCCCTCGGTGCTGTCATCTTCACTGCTTGCCTCACGCCGAGGTTTCACAGGGGAGAGCGGGCCTGAGTGATGCCTCACACGGGAAAGCCTCGGGCTGCATGACCCACAGCTCAGAGATGCTTTCTGTGTGATTTCAGAGGGAAAACTGCCATTAATCAAGGAGGTCGATCTTTTCCCCTCTGGTCCCCACTCAGGGCAACAGCGAGGCCCAGAGCTGAAGGGTTTTCCAGAACTGATCTTCCATGTTAGGCAGAGGTTGTGACCAAGCTAAATGACAGAAATACCATGGCAGGCTCTGAGGTGGGGGGGAAAAAAAAATGATTTGGATCCCTCTTTATTCCAGTTGCTTTGCAGCCTCTGCAGGATCAGTGTATGGGCTGCCCAAAGCTTTGTGACAGTTTATCTTCCTTCAAAAGGTAACTGTAACAACAAACAAACAAACAAACATAAAAGGGAGCCCTAAACCCAGAAACAGAAGCCAAACGATGGATTTTTATCCACCACCATTTCAGGAGACGATAACACATTCGAGCGGCCATCTGCAGTCAGCCTGTAAATGGGCATCTGCCATGGACGATTTTAGCTCAGATTGGTCATGTTTTGACAAAGCTGTTAACAGCAAAAACCCTAAGTCGTATTACAAAAATAAAATACTGTGCCTTAGGTGTGGGCAGTGCTGTTTCTGCCCAGAACTTGAGCTCTCTGCTCAAGTCATGAGTGTTGCCCTTCTCTTAATCCCCCACCCACGTTCTCTTGCGTTGCCACCCCTCTCTCTCTGCTTCTTTCCGAGCACGCTCGAATCCTCCTTTGTCAGATCACTGAAGCATCTGCTTAATTCCAAGCCTAACCCCAAGGCCACGTCGGTGATGCGCCGCGCGGAGGCCCCTCATCGAACTGCTCTCCAGGTGAATTGAATCTGAAGCGATTCCTGCAAAAGCCAAAGAAGCTGCCGGTTCTGGTACCTAGGCTGGCAAATGCTGCCGCTTCTGGAAGTGTCCCCGTGGTTTCAGCAAGTCCCCTGTGTACAAAATGAAACAGGCCGGCTGATATCGCCAGCCTAATGCCTTAGGTTTGAATCAGTGACACATGTGACTTCAAGCTCAAAATCCTTTCATCTGCCCGTATCAGCAATACCCTTTGCATGTGGGTTTTTTTTTGACGAGTACTTTCTGAAATGCCAAATATATTATGCACTCCCTACTTAAAATACTTTCTCTACGGTGATTTAAGTGCTACTTTTCATTTGCTTTGACCTTCCCCCTGCTTAAAACCACAGGTTAGTTTTGGCAAGCCTTAATAGCTCTTAAATGATTTGTAATCTGTTTGTAATATGGTCCTGGTTAAGGTTCCATATGAATAAACATAGGACTAAAATGAAACCTCATGTCTTCCTGCTTTATGCAGTCAAGTGCTACAGACCACAGGGTAAGGGTTTACATACTTACCCATCAGCAAATATTAAAATAAAAAGCTGCTCTCAGTCATTTCTTTTCAATTTTCCTTCTGTGATGGTTCCTATGGAGTTTCAGCTGATGGTTTCCCATTGCTCTAGCAGAGAACTGTCCAAACAGTTGCTTGCTGAAAGAAAAGAGGCTATTCTGTTTTCCTCCTTACCATCCAACGCCCTTTACCTGCTTTACCAGCACTGACTCTGTGCTCCAGCCAGTATGAGGCTCCTGGGGAAACTGAGGCAAGTGGTTTCTAGTTTACAACTTGGACAACAGCGTTTGCCTGGAGCACTTAGCACAAGCAGAGCTGGATGGGTCAGGATAAAGCCAGGATGTAACTGCATAATAATCAATGCAGACACAGCGTCACACATGAACTTAACTGCAATGTGAGTTATCAGGTTATCGCCCCTTAGTAGTAGGGCACCAGTAGATGTTTTTGGTCGTAGATAAAATGTATTTTCAAACAAAGAGTGACCGTGGAGGCACGAAATGGGTCCGTATCTCAGCTCCACATAGGTCCGACAGAAGCGGCTGCAACTTTTAAGCAGGGAGAGCAGTGGGTTGTGTTAGCTGCAGCGAGATTTTCAGCCAGAGATTTTTCATTTATTGTCAGTGTTCCCAAGTCTAGTGACTCTTCTCAAGCCTCCTTGCCTCACGTGACTTGCTGACATGGAGTACTAAGCTTGCTTTCGTTCTCTGGAGCTTCTAATCCCTGCATTTTGGAGACTGACTGCATAGTATAAATATGCCAATGCAAAGCTACTCAGTATCAAAAAAGTAACCCGAATTACCTTGAAAAATACCTTCAGTATTGAAATTGTGGGAGTTAGCTCCTGCTTCAGCACTTGGCATTTGCATTTCAACCTGCTGCTTCTGGAATCGATGCGAAACCCGGGAGCCCTGTTGCAATTAGCCTGAGCTGTAATTTTGTCTATTGGCCTAGAGCTTTCTAGTTACTGCTAGATGCAAGGATGTTTCCTCTCCAGAAGTGCAGTGGCTTGGGAAGGAAAGCGTTCGTCTGCACGTGAAAAACGGGAAATACATTTGCAGTCGACGGGACTAGTGAGTATCTCTACCGTGAGAGAGGGTGCTGTGTTAGAGCTCAGCCTAGATGCCAGTTTTCATGCCAACAAGTCCAGCTTTGGGACCTCAAACCTGTGGTTACTGAGCATCACTCTAAGTGGATTAATCAGTTCCCATTCTTTTTTTTCTTTGCTTTGCATGCACATTGGGCATGCCCTGCTGCAGAAATGTTGACTCACAGCTGTCTTTCTCCTACCTCCTTTCAGTCCCGGATCTCCTCTGAACTCCTGCCAAGTTACTCATAATTGTTTGTGCTGCTCCAAACGAGTCCTGAGCGCAGCCAAGCGCAGCAGGCGAATTATTTTTCTTGCTTAACATGATACTGGTGTCACTGGAGCCCCGTGAGCGACAGCCCTGGCCAGGCTTGCAGCCGGGCAGCGCTGCTGATTCAGAGGCCGCGTGGTGCTGCGTGGGCCAGCCCGGCTATCGCTGCCAGCAAAGCCGCATTCGGGCTCTGCCCGCCGCAACTTGCACCACAAGAAACCAAGATTAATGTGTCCACGCGTGCAGCGACTTCAGTGACTTATTTCCACCGCAAGCGCAAGACGGTATCTGAAAATACCTGGCAAGCAGGTTTGCGCTCAGGTGTAAGGGAGGGGAGCAAAAGGAAAAGGGGAAAATTCTTGCTCTCTGGATGAAGTCTAAATCACTTTTGATCAGATTTTATGTCGGTGTGGCAACAAGAACTGTCTTGCAAAGAGAGCTGAAGGGATAAGGAAAATGTAAGCAAGAAGATTGGATACGCAGCGTTGGTTCATAAGCAGTTTATCGTATTGGAAAATCGGTGAGAGCCAGGAAGCGGAGCTAGCACCATCCCCGAGCAGCGAAAACACGTAGCGCCGTCCCCTGACATAACCCACCCGTGTCAGAAAAGGCCTAAGGGGCTCGTGCAAGGGCTGAGACCTCCGTGTCCCTTTGACAACGGGTCATGCTCCCTGGAAGCAACATAGCTTCGTTATTCCGCGCCGTGATGCTGGGCGAAGGGGCAGCTTATGAAAACGCGGCACTGTTTGGGTGCCTTGCAGTCCGCCTCTGGACGCCCGAGCGAGCTCGCGCACACTGCAGGTCCCAAAAGGGAACTGTGTGGGCAAAGGGGGTTTGCAGGGGGTGCAGTTTGCCCCTCTGGCATCTCTGCTGAGTTAGTCTAAAACCAGACTTTAACGTGTTCCCGTTTACAAACTGAATTTAGAGCAGTGGAAATGCAGGAGGGCAGGACAGTGCGACTGCCCCCAAAGCCAACCGACCCAAAGCGACGCGGGGTCCGGCACTGCTGTGAGGGCCGGGGCAGCCTGGGGTTGCCGCTCAGAAACGTTTTATTGTTTTATTTCCCTAATGAAGCAGCAGCTACACGGAGCCGCTCTCCCTCCTCCTGTTGAGCGCTGAGTGGCCTTCACTGCAGCCCCCGGCTGGCAGCGGGGCAGGGGCCAGGCTGGCGCCGCGCCGCCCAAGGCGGGGGTCGCCCCTGCCTCCCCGGGGCCAGGGGGCCGGCCGGGGCC
>VZSG01001148.1:30824-75112 GCA_013398315.1 Nothoprocta pentlandii | reverse complement strand
ACCTCCGGGCGGCCTCCACCTGCGCCCTCCCTGCGAGCCCCCCGGGGCGCTGGGGCGGCTCCCGCCTCCGGCGCTTCCCCCTCGCGTTCGCCTCGCGGTCTCGGGCTGCTCCCTTGCAGGGGCGAGCGGAGAATCACACCGGCCGGCCGCGGGCGGCTGGGGGCTCTCCCAGCGCCCTTCCCTGCGTGCGAGGGGGAGAGGGGGTCCTGAGGCTGGGTGGCGTGAGCCTTCCCCAGGGGTGACCCCCCTGAGGGTCTTTGGCCGTTCGCCTAAATATCTGTTCCGCTGGGGGGTGCTGCCTTGGGTGCTCATGAGCCGCGTTGTTATCAGGGGGCTGCATGGATGGGGTCCGCAGGTGGGACAGGTCGGGGGGCTGAGGCCAGAGTCTGCCTACGGGCTCGTATTATTCTGGGGGTCTGCTAGGTCCGGCCAGTGTCAAACTTCGGGTCGGTGTCCTAAGCAAGGCGGGCACGGGGGTGATGGCAGCTGGGGGGCAGAGGGAGAGCAGCGGCCGCTGAAGGGCCGGCGCGCTGCCCCTCGGGTACGTGCAGTGCGCTGGGCTGGGGCCAGCCTGGAAACGCGCGCAGCCACAACAGCGCGCGGTGCCTTCCTGTCCGCGCGCGCCCGCAGCTAAATATAGCGCCCAGAGCTAAATATAGCGCCAAGGGGCGAGGGAAGCTCTCCGGATGAGTTCCTCGAAGAGAGGGGAAGAGGCCTGGGTCCCCTCAAAGCGGGAGAATAGCGTGGGAAATCAGAACAGGGCGATGAACAGTTAGCCGGCACATAGAGAGCTGGCCATCCAAGCCCTGATAGCCGAGACTTGGTCTGGTCTTGAAGCAGGGATGGGGAAATCGCCCCGTTAAACAGGACTGAAATGATCCCATCTGGGTTTTCTTGATCTTCTGTAAAAGAGCAAAGAAAGTAGTAGTTGACTATGGGTTAATGCAGCCGCAGCACTCCTCACAGATTAAAATGATTTTTACGTGGTACAACAAATGTCTGTGGTCTTAATGGCGTTTTTCTAGTGTGTTTCTGAGGGGAAGCAGAGCATGTTACCCGTGCTGCAGTTCCCTGGGCTTTCTAAATGCTCTCCAGGCAAGACATGTCACCTGTTCTGCGGGTCGGTGGCTGAGCTGCTCTCACACCACTGCACAATCCCCAGCACAGTGGGATGCTGGAGTCCCATCAGCAAAGGAATGAAAACGTGGGAGCCTCTTTGCGCATCCCGGAGCAGCTGGAAAACTGTTTTGTCTTGCACAGGACGCAGAGCGGGGCCATAGCAAGGACGCATTGGGGCACTCAGCATTCCTGGCTATCGAGCACTAGGGGTCGCAAAGGGAGGAGCTATGGGAAGCTATGGATTTAGCCCCCGCAGCTTTGCTTTCCAGATCGGAAGGTTTAGCAACTTCTTTCACTGCCAGAGTTTGCAGCCAGCTTACACTGGGATGCTTGAGCTAGCGCTGGTTTTACCAGAGCATCGTTACACCTGGAAAACTGCTGGGAGTTCTTGTCAAATGACTTGGGAATGGGGGAACTCATGGTGCTCCCTAATCCTTGGGCATCCTTGATGTAAATGTGCTGCTTTTTGCAGCTCTATTCCTGTTCATTCTGTAGAGCTCCCTGCATTAGCAGCGATTGGGCTCTCCCATTTGGAGGCAGAGATATCAAAGCTCCGACTTGAGCAGGGAAGATATCCCCGGAGATGTCCCCGGAGATCTCCCGGGAAAGCCGAACAAGCACAGATAAATGCCTTTGGCTTGCCACGGGTTCATGGGGCAGAGCTGCATCACCTAATGAGCTCTTGGCTGGAAAATGCGCTTGCAAACACCAGTTCCAGAGTGCACTTTGCAGCTGCACTGGGGGCCTTATTTACTTTGCCATCAGGTAGCAAAGAATCTACCTCCAGTTAAAAGCTGCTGTTAATTTTTCCTTTATTAGAGCTGCTGTGGGATGTAATACTAAAAAAGCAGCAGCAACAACAACAAAAAGGCCTAAATTACTGCCACGAGGAACATACAAGGGTGACTCCTGTAATTTTAATTAGAAAATGGGCAGGAGCATGGAAGCATTAGAGCTTTGTCTTTCTAGGTGGCCTGGAGAAGCTGTGCATGACTCAGATCCGCCTATTGTGAACATTTTGCATTTGATTCTTCGTTAAACAGCATCTTCTCCCTAGACTGGGAGGTTCTTCCTCAGGTTACCCTGGGGTCCGGTGTTCTCCTTGCGTCTTGGCCTTTCTGAAAACGGGGCCTGAAAAACCAGATTACAACAAAGTGCCGAGCCTGGCAAGCAGTGACTCTGCACTGACCAGCCTCCCAAGACATTCAGATTCATAATAAATAAGGGCAGGGGACACGTGGGCTTGAATCAGACTGGGCAGTGGGGTATTTTCGAAGCTAATTGCTTTGGTTGGTGCAAGCTGGATGCTTTCTATGCTGAGGCAATGTGCTGGCCAGGCAGGAGCTGCCTGTCAGGGCTGGGAGGTGATCCTCCCCTTGAACATCCTGCCGAGATTTTGCTCGCTGTGTTCATGATGCTCCTTTTACAACCCCAGCTGGAATGTGCTTGTTAAATACCCTTCCTGCTGGGTGTTCACTTAGTAGGTGTAAGGGTTGGAGAGGTGAGAAGACTTTGACCCAGCGATCGGGGACCCCAAGGGTCCACCATGCCGCGCATGGGAGCTGCTGTCGAGCATTAAACCTGGCAGATGTGTCGGCCCTGCGTCAACCAGGGAAAACAGTCTTTTAAGTCAGCGTAGGAACCCTGTTCTCCTTGGGGCTTCCCAGGAAGCCAGTGTAGCTCGTGGGAGCCAACTCCGTTCCAGGTCTGTCCTAGCTCGAGCTTAACTCCTGTGCAGAATCCGCTAGCTGATTTGCTATCAGATATGTATAAACAGGCGTTCATAGGTATATCATATATGTATAAACAGGTGTTGCGCCTTCTTTACTGCCCAAATGGCACTGTCCTTATTTACCTTCAGCCTATGTACATTACCTTATGCTTTTCTTATGTGTTTTATTGTTTTACTTTAATCAGAAGTATTTCTACTGCACAACCTGTCAACGTGAATTGCTCTCAACCAGCTGTGTGGCTGTGTCAGTAAAAATGGTGTTCTGTTCTGTACTATGGGTGTTTAAGCCAAAAGCAGAGATTGTGTGAACCTTTTGCCACAAGCCAGCATTTCTCTGAATTACCTACATGGAGAAGAGGAGATCAGTGATGAGGTTTTAGATAGAAGCAGGTAAATGAAGTTATGTGCTGCTGTTAGCACTCCTGCAACTTGCCGTTGCCCGTTGTAGCCTGTCTGTGCGTTAGGATTAGACAAGGGAAGGATGAGACACCGCAGGCTCCCCCAAAGGACCACGCATGGAGGTGAGCAAAGAGCAACAGCTTCTGGATCCACGGGGTATCTTGCTTCAGTGATGTTGGAAGGGCCACCATGTCGAGTGAGCTGCATGCTTAAGGCTAGTGCTTTGCTTCTGCCATTAATATACTGGCCTGCACCTTCTTTTCCCCCTTTAAAAAAACATCTTGGAACTTAATGGAGGGAAATAACCCTACCCTAACCCCTCTTTGTACTCTCGAGGAGAGGAATGCGGTAATGAGAAACGGAGTGACTTGGCGAATGCCACGTGAGAAGTTCCTAAGAGAGTCGGAAGCAGAACCAAACCCTTCTAGGTGCCAGGTCTAAGCTCCGAGCTGGCGCTTTTCCTGTTCCCCGTGGATGCCCGTGCGAAGGTGAAGCTGCCTGTCGCTGTGACCTAGTTCAGAGCCACCCGGAGGCAGTGAACAAACAGATAAAGAAAATTCATCTTCTGGCTGCAGTCGCTGGAGGTGGGTGGTTGGGATTGCAGAGGTTTGTGTCCCACTGATAGGAAGTGGGTCCCATCCCCTGGCATTAGCCCATACGCCGTTGTGGGCAGTGATTCTCTTGTGATGGTCCCATGGGGCAAGCTGCTCCCGCCCCCGTTGGCCACGTGAGCTTTGTGTTGCTTCAACTGTAAGAAAAATGGAGCAAAGGCTGAGTTTGAAGCACTTGGGAGACACAAAATGTGCCACGGAAATGACAGCCAGGGTGCTGATTCACCAGTGAGCCTGGCATAGCGCGCGTGGCACCGCTGCCGCCGTCCACCGCACCCCGCTGCTGCCCCGCCGAGCCACCCGCCGTGAGTCAGCGGCTGAATCACCCGTCACCAGCGGGCGCTCGGCCCTGCTGGGGCTTCGCCCTGAAGCCGCTGCCTTCATCCCCGCGGCGCTCGGAGGCGTGAGCGCCTCGCCCTGTGCTGCGCTCCGGCCCTTCGCTTGCCACTTTCCAGTGCCCTGTGCTCACAGCAGGGCGCGTGCCCCCCCTTCGTGGTGCCTCTGGGGGTGCAGCTGGGGCAGTGCCGTTCTCCTCTACCCTCCCTCCCTGCTCCAGGAAGGTTGAGGAAACCTAAGGGGTTAGCAGTGTGCGTGTGTTTCCTTGGCCTTTTAAGCTTGGAATTTTGCCCTGAGTCGTTGCAGCTGATTTCTTGGTGCCTCGGGGTGGCTCAGCCAGCAAACTATGTTGTTACCAGTAATATTTGACCACGAGTTAAATGTAACACTGAGAAGTGAAGAGCTTACGCTCAGCCTGTGCATTCGCTGTGTTTTAAATAAGAGGAAAGCCCATTTTGGAATTTTTCTAAAGGAAAATATATCCTAGGAGCTGAAGAAGAGCGACTTGCAAATACAGTCCTTGTATCACTTGACGTCTGAACTGTTGTCTTCTACCTTCCTTTCGCTCCCCTTCTCTTCCCTTAAATGTTGATAGGAAAGAGCAGTTTCTCTTGTCTGCTTTGGCAGCTCTGAGGCCTTTGTGCTCGTTTGTGCCCTGAATCCGTTCTGTCAATCACCGGAGCTCTGCGGGATTCCCTACGGAACGTGCAGCGGGCTGAACTTTTCCAGCCTCTTAGAGCCGTGTGCCCTGTAATTACCACTGTGCTAATCCGTCATGTCACTGATAACGAACGCTGATCTGGGCTGGCTCATGTTCTACACCTCTAAACCGGGAAAGAAATACGACGTGGGATTATCCGAGAGACTTGCGAGGGAAAACAAACGCATCTCTAGGAGGACAGCCCTGCCTGTGATGTAAAACTGCATAACAGGTATTCGCTTGAAGAGGCGCTGACAAACTGAGGAAAGTGTCAATAAATTAACAGATGTTCTTGCAACTGAAAAGATTTGTCAAACGGTGACTCTTTATCCGTGATATCTACCCCTTGGGCCGTGTCTGTTGGGTTTCTAATTCCGGCCCTGTTGCTTTCCCTTTGCGGCTACCATCTCGGCTGCGTTGTGTTCATAAGCCACGTGGGTCCTGAGGAATCTGGCTCAGCGTGCGAGGCGTTTGACCCGGGTCTGGGCTGAGTCAGGCCCTGCTTAATTCCTGCGCCAATGGTCTCGTGTCAGAGGTGGTGCCTCGCACCTTCTCCCGTCTTCAGCTGCCTCTGTTTACACCAAGAATGACAAAATGTTGAGTCTCCTTCCCCATTCAAGAGGAAAAAGCCCTTAATTGAAAAGCCCTCTTGATCTGTTCTTTGCTTACTCGAGGTTTTCGTTTCCCTTTGCAATCTATTATTGCAAATGTTGAAGCTCATGTTACTTCCCTTTCCAACTCCCGTGCAAAGACAAAAACCATTCCTAGCCCTCTGCCTCTTACCAAATACAAGCAGTAAGAATTATTCTCTGAAGCTTTCCTATAAGAGATGATACAGGTGAAGTAACTGCGAATGAGGGGTGGTGCTCAAGCCCTAGGGTCCAAATTGTGTGGCAAGGGAGGGTAAATCATACGAGAATGGCAAGGAGGAAAAGCTAAACAGCGCCAATTTGTGTGCTGAGTTTCTGCAGCCAAGACACCTGAAGCACCGATTTGGGAGATTACAGCTCAAGCTGCACTGAAGATCAGAAATCCAAAACCTGTCGCTTCACCTTTCAGCACCAAACCCAAAGGCTTTGTAAACAAAACCAGTGCTCCCAGCTGCAGGGAGTGCAGGGCTGGGCCCCGGGCCTCGTGTGCCTTGTTCTGGGTAGCCTGGATCACGATATGAAACCCTCTGCACTTTGCACAAACACCTCAGAAACACTTCAGATCAGGCTGAACTTTGCTGGTAGGCATCTAGTTCTTAACTTCCTTTCTATATGTTACAGCCAGGGCTCACCGGGCCTTGTTCCCCCTTCTCTAACTTGACACAAACTGTTAAGATTCGTCCCCGTTTCCCCCAGCAGTCTTGATTTTCCGAAAGCCCAGTTTTATTTCCGGCAGCTTTCTGGAGTTTGCAGATTGACGGAGTTTGCAAGAAGTAACCCAGACTTGAGGTTTGCATCTGCTATGAGGAGAAGCGTTTGGGGCTTCCCAACAAACTTGGGCACCGTTCCTCTGGCTGCGGGAGCTCCCTGATGTGTCTGGGAACGATCCTCACATATCAGAAGAGAAGAAGAAATTGGATGATGGCTTTGAAGGTGCCTTTCACGGTCCCTCCTGAAGCACTCGGTGGGAAACAAGCTACCCATCTTGTTGGATGTGTCTTACAGGGCTGATGTGCAGGCTGAACTCTTCAAGATAAATGAAAAGAGACCAAAGCAATACAACCGTCTACCCTTGCCAGTAGAAAACTGCCTATTTCTTTTGTCGCAGAGAACAGCACTAGCAGAGCCAGGGAAAGCTGTCAGTGTTCTTTCCTTACGGTCAGCTCTTCAACTTGAAACTAAACAAACCAAAACAAAAAATCTTGTTAAAAAGGGAGAGAGAGGGAGGGAGGGAGGGAGGGAGAGAGAGAGAGACCCTGGCCAGACCCTGCTCCATTAACAGCATTTCAGTTCCACTCGAGGTATTTTGAAGGCAGAGCTTGCTGTGGGGTATTTAGCTCCTGAGCTGGCCTAAGGACAACAAAGTGATGCTGCTTTTTGTCTCCCCTTCCTTACAAAATGTAGCAAAAGAGTCAAGGCCAAGGCAATGGAGCAACTGTGCTGGAAAAGCACGTGTGTTGCCTGTGGCCTGTGCTTTATTTATCTCCCTCATCCTTGGATATCGTCCCTTTTCATGGCATGGGCAACATGTTCTGGGTGTCCTTTACTTGTGAGTGAGATCCCCTTGGGCTGCATGTGGAGCTTCTCTTACCTGGTCGCTGCCGAGCGACTGCCCTAAGTGGACAGCTAAGAACTGAACCTGTAGGTACTTCTCAGGATCTGAATTTCGGGGTTTCATTGTATTGTTAACCATCAGTCTATCTGTGATGGTTCTCATGATTTTCTTCCCCCTCTTGATTCAGGCATCTTCAGTTTGGTTGTGGGTCAAAAAATGATTCGAGCACTTCTGGAGGTAGTTTGCTGGGCTGCGAGCTAGCGGACTACAAGACTTTAAAGAGATCTCGTTCCCTGTGGGAATTAGTAATAAGAATTTCTGGAATTTCTGGATTCAGATCAACTCCTTTCTTTGTTTTCTTCTTACAGTGCCAGCCGTGATGTCAAGTGGTTCTGCAGGACCAAACTAGTCTTCTTCACCTGCCTTGTGGAGTATTACCTGGAAGGCCCGAGGGCTACAAATGTTAGGTGAGTGCCAGTATTAACTCACCTTTCAGCTGAAGAAACTTCACTTCCAGCAGCTGAAATGGCTTCTGAATTCCAGTAAAAACATTGTGGAATTGTTCGAGTCTGTCTTACAATTAAACCATAGTGACCTTTACACCACAGGAAAGCCCGGGAAATATTGCAGAGAGGAGTGTCAGCTCCTTGTTAATCGTTTATTTCTGAACTTTGGGAGCCTTGTGAAGAGTCTGAAGGCCTTTTTCTTTCTCTGTCAGGAGGCTTTATCCTTGTGTGGCATCACAGTGTCTCCCCTGCCCAGCATCTTCTCTACCAGAACCTGTTTTTATTCAGCCCTGCACCGTGTGCTTGTACCCTGTGGCACGTGGGTTTATTTGATTCTTCTCCCCTCCCAGTTCATGGGGTTGGAAGGAATCGAATCGCTGGTTGAACAGCTGCACAAAGTGACTAATGTGACTTTTCAGACACGGAGACTCCCCTCTCTCTCCCATTTTGATGCAAATATCTTCTGGCATCTCAAAAAAAACAGATTAGTGCAGGTCATGCAGCCCGGGAGGCTCTGTTCACTGTCCTCCCTCAACTCTGCAATGGAGTTTGGCTTTCTCTCATTGTTTACTTTCTGAATCCCTCCGTCTTGTGTTGGTTTGAATGCCCCCATTATTCAGACCTGCTGCCAGAAGCAGCGAGTCTTTGGCTCTCTATGAAGTGCTTTAGGTCCCCAGGAATCCAGCTAATAACTTAATAGCTTCTAGCTGCTGTGGAGATCCCGGTGAAAAGTGCTTTGTTTCGAGCTGCAGAGCACACAGATGGCCACATGCTCCTTATCTCCAGGCTGTCACATCACTGCTTGTTCTGCGCATTGGGAGCCCTCGCAGGCCGGTGCTCACCGAGGGCTCTGGCTTTCAAGAGCCTTTTTCCAAATAGGGTTGGATACAATGGGGGGAAAAGCAACAGCATCTGCACTTACAATGATGGCTCAGGGGCATTAAAGCTTTTTCCCGGGAGCACACACAGGCTCTGCCAAGCCAAGCTTAGCAACACGTGAAAATTGTCTTTGGATTCAGATCGCCCTCAGCTCCAGGTTGTGGGGAGCAGTGGAAACGGGGGGTGGTTCCCTTCCAAATGGGTCTTTCTGCTCCCTGAATGCGACTGCATCATTAGTGCTCATGGCAGAGTAACTCTAGTAGTGGAGATATAAATAAAGAAGTAAAAGCACATGTTTGTGGCTAAAATTAGACAGAAACCCAGCTAGCAGAAAAGGCTAACCCTATAACCCCTAGTTTCTTTAGCAGACTGCCAAGACCTGCAGCAACCAGAAGGCGGGGGAGAGGGAAGAGGGGCAGAACTCGCCTCCTAAGCAAGCAGAAACATTATCTTTGGGCCTTTGCACATCCTGCATCTCCCAAAGAGCTCTTGGGTGGTCATTGCCCCCTCTCCACCTACTTGCTGATCTGGGTGGATGCACAGCCCACAGCAGTGGTTCGTCTTTAGATCGTTTTTGGTAAAGCATTCTTACTCCACAGGCCCTGAGATGCTAATTGATGAGAGGTTACTTTTTTTCTTTTTTTACTCTCATTCTAAGCACATCTGAAGCTGGAAAACACAGGGCTGGATTTTTCACCTTCTCTCCCAAAACAGAGGGAGGGTTTAGCAGAGCTGCAGCTCTCTAATCACCTGTACACTGACATCCCAAGTCTGTGGAGCCGCTCAGAGAATCAGTGAAGATAGATGCCATTAGGTGTGAACTTTGGGCTTGGATCAGTCCTATCCCAGTATTACTGGGAAAGCCCACAGCTGATTTAACCAGGGTGCCCTTGACGGCAGGTACATGGCTCTCCTGTCACCACATATGACCTTTTATTACAGTTTTATTTTCCCTTCTGTCCCTCCACATTTGATGAGGGCTGCATCTGCCCATAGCGACTTGAAAACAGCTCCGTGTCTCGCTCTTGTGTAGCTGCTGTCTGGACTTTGCCCAAACTCATCCATTGATGCTGTGCCACATCCCTCAAAGACTTTAGCAAGTTTGATTGCTAAAATTGCTACCGAGATCCTTGCACACTCCTCCTCACTCTTAACTTCAATCCCTTACCTGGAATTTAACAGAAAGCACCGAGCTGCAGATGAAGGGCACAGGCATTGCAACAGGTAGGCAGCGGCCGGTGGCCTTCCCTGAGAAACCTGCACAGGGTGCAAGATGACATGGCCAAGGCGTGAGACTGAGTTTCCTGGCGTGGTGCTGTGATACCAGATCTGAGCTCCTGCATTATGCCTTTGGATAATGTCCCTGTCTCTCTTGTGTGTGTGTTTCCTCAGGAAAGGATGCCGCAGACTCCTCCCTTCGCAGCTACATTTGACAGCAGTGGATACAACAGGAACGTCTATCAGGCCAAAGAGGACAACTGTGGAGGGCTCAATTACCACGACAACAACCTCCTGTCAGGGTCTCTGGAAGCTCTGATCCAGCACTTAGTACCCAATGTGGATTACTACCCCGATGTAAGTCTCTAGACCTTGCAAACTATCAGCTGTGCAGCTAGAACAGAGTGTGTCACATCCAGTTGCTAGAAAAGGGCTCCAAGTGCCTGACCAGCAGTGATCCAGTAGAAACAGATGCACTCCACGTGAGCTTGCAGCACTCGAGTGACTTTAGAAGGCTAATTCTTTGTTAGTGCTGCTGTTACGTGTACAACCTTGGTGATGCACTTCTAAAGTAAGTACCTGGCGTGGCTGACTGGTCGGTGGTTGCACCACTGACCATTAAAAATCAGATAAGAATGGCAAGGCCTCAGGAGGCAGGCTGAGGAGAAAGGATGACCAACGTGACTTGATGGGTGTGTTTAGTTTCAGGGTAATGGGATTTTAATACATTTCCTCCCAGCTGCATTTCCTCAGCTCGACGTGCATCTTGTAGCTAGCAACTGAAATGTTAAATTGGCACCATGGTTGGGGAAAAAATGCTGAGAGAGATGAGCAGCACTGGGGCTGCTTGTACGAAGTATGAAAGGATAGTGTGTGGTGTCCTGACGTCGGGCCAATTCAGCTCAGAAAAGATGGAGTACATGATAAAATCAAGAGAGGTCAGTGGCCTGGCAGACTGGCACGGGGCACCTTTTTTCCTCTTGTCTTCTGAGGCCTGTTTGCTTGAACCAGACAGGTAGCAGCAGACAGGAGTCTGTATTGTAAATCTATATTATGAGTAACTTGGGCTTGCAGCATGAATTAGATTCCCCTGTTGGCCTAGAAGGAGTTACATAATCTGGTAATTGCTCTTGCAAAAAGATTTACTACAGAGCAAGGCAGGATGAGCTGAAATGGTCTTCTGAGTAATTTCAGGTACTGAGCTTGTTGGAACAGTGTGTACAAAAGGAGAACTAAACCTGCCCTGCCTTGTTTTGGTTTAATCTTGCATAACTTGGCTCCAGCACGAATAAATAATACCTGCTCTGGAGCTCTGACAAGCTACAATTAAAAGCTCACTGCTATGGTATTAGCACTTTGCACAGCCAAATGAACACACGTGTTCTGCGGACTCCTAAGCATTGGGAACCGCTCTGTCAGAAATGCATGTTGAGGGGAGAGGAAGCTGATGGAGCCTTACCCCTGCGCTGTGCTTGCTTGCAGAGGACGTACATCTTCACCTTCCTCCTCAGCTCACGGCTCTTCATGCACCCATACGAGCTGATGGCCAAGGTTTGCCACCTGTGCACTGAGCAGCAGCGCCTGAGCGAACCTGGCCTGGACAAGGTAGGACCTTGCAGGGTGAAGGAAGTTCCTCCTCTCCCGCTCCCATGTCTCTATTCTGCCTGGAGCAGAAGGTTTCCGCTCAAGACAGTCCTCAGCCACAGCAGACAGACTGGAAACCTGACATTCTACTGATTTCTCACAGTGTGATGTGTTGAGAAGATACTGGGAGAACTGAAGCTAATCACTTTTGTTGCTGGGAGTTAGCCACAGGTTGTGGAAATACTGGGATGTCTTGCATAGATCCCTCCGGATAATGAAGGGCAAAACACAAGTATAAATCTAAGGCTGTCAAATGACCTGGGGCCCAATTTCTTGCTCTGTTAAGTCAATGCCAGTCTTTCCATTGGCTTCAGTGGCCTATAATCCAGTGCAGAATTAAGTTAAGATTAAAAATTTAACTGGGCTTCATATCCTTATGCTCCACAGTATCCCACTGGGTAGGAACTGTATTTCTTTTGGGTTAAATATACACTGTATTGCTGTTCCACGTAACGTTCCTCCTTATTATTTTTCAAATAGAACCAGATACGAAAAATAGCACCCAAAATCCTGCAGCTTTTGACGGAATGGACAGAGACTTTTCCTTATGATTTCCGAGATGAAAGGATGATGAGGAATTTAAAGGAGCTGGCCCAGCGAATAGCCAGTGGCGATGAGGTCAGTTGTCTGTGCACAATGCTGTTGGATAAAAAGCTATTATTTTAATGCTTTGATATTGCAGCCTTCTTGGTGTTAATAGTGCGGTAGGGCTCTGGGTGGTGAAGCTAATTTAGTAAGAAGGTGCGTAGAGCAAAAATAGTCTGATACCTAGGCTTAGGGAAAAAACCACGCAGCCTAAACAGAAAAAGCATAAATAGAAAAACTGAACCAAGACAAATTTTCTTGAGCTTGAAGTGTGCGTCACAGGCTCAGAGCGTGGCTGTTGTGCCCCTCCCTCCAAAGGGAGCACGTGAAGAATCACTTAATCTTACTAAGTCTCACCTCTCAGATAGAAATAATGTTTCGTGGAGCTCTTTGGACATATTCTCATGTTTAACTGTTGCCTGCCTTGAGAAAGAATTCAACCTAAACCCAAGGCCTATATTCACATGGTGAAGAGACGAGCAGGAGGCTTCAACAAGCAAACAGAGGATGTCTACCTAGCACGGGAAGATTACAAAAGATACTGGAGTGTCATGTGGAAGAACTGTAAACACAAAGGGCAGTTGCTAAATGGCATAATGCTCGCTGAGGGCTTGGTGTTCCTTGTATAAGCTTTTGAATAACAGGGTAGATGAGGCGGCAAACAGCAAGTTAACAAGCTTTGGTAGGTGAGCTTAGCTGGGAGGAGATGAGAATTGCTGCCAGGGGCCTGAAAAGCCCTTAAGAAACTATAAACATGGGTGGAAGAGAACAAGGCTAAATGAAATTTGGAAGCTGAAACACCATTCTATATTCTGAAAGGGGGAAGGAGCAAAAGAAGAGGGGAGAAGAGAGTGAGCTGTGAAATTGTCTCGGCTGGGAAAGTTGGGTTGATGGAAATAAAAACTGGGTGAAATGACAACCAGGAAAGATTGTCTGCAGTGGAGCTTCTGGCAATGCAGCAAATCTGCACAGTGAATGTGTCATCTGTTGAGGAGAAAGGATGGACAAACTGCTGGGCAGAATGGAGCCAGCTCGCTCTGACAGGGAGTTATAGGTGACTCTCAGCTCTAGCTCCCCTGCTAGACCTCAGGGCGACTTTGAAGTTTCTTTTTAGGGAAACAAGGAGAAAGCAAGTGCCGCGGGAAAGTGACTTGCGTTACTGGCTGGTGAACTGCTGGGGCAGCAAATGGCAACTTCCTCGACCTTGGTTTGCTGCAGATTGCTTGGATTTATTTGTGTGAGTCATGGCCTTGAAGGATCCAAAACCACAGCCTTTCCTGTTCTTGTTCACTGTGGCCCTTTTAGTTACAGCTTCTTGCTGCACTTCCAGAATGCTTTTGCTGCACTGCTGTTAAGAGCTATCAGGGAGAGTCCAGGAAAGATGGTTCATCTTTACAGCATCTTCATAGCAGATGAGCCCATCAAAAACACAGTCTTTGAGCCTTGTGACTTATTTTCTTCCCTCTGGCTCTCAACTTCGTTCCGTTCCTTGCATGTCTTTCCTCCTGTTTGCCCAGAGGTCGTGGTCATGAGATATTTTTAGATGGGCCTGGTTCCTTTTATCACTTACTGACATGTGTTTCAATATAAGTTTTTCTGAATCTTTTCATGTTGTCCACTGCCTCCTGTTTTCTGATTAGTTCCCTCTAAACATTTGGCAGGCTCTTCTTCTGCAGAACAGGCGAGAAGCACATGTGGAGTGGCACCAAAGCCACGCTCTGGGTCGTGATCCCAAATGCATCCCAACAATTGCACAAATCTCTCTCTTTCACTTTGGTGCTTTTGTATTTTTGTTTGTTTTTGGCTGCATGGAAACTCATTTGCAATATAGTGCTCAGCATCTAGCAGGTAGCAGTGGCTCCCATAGAGAACAGACACAAGTGACCATCAGCTGAAAAGCGTCCTGCTGCTCTCTCCACTCCCTCTCTCTGCTGTCTCGTCCTTAGAGGCTTTTCCTACCTAGGTGGGAGTGCCTAGATACGGTACAGAAATAGAGGAACATACTTAAAATGGCTCTTAAACTTAAAATACACAGCGAATAGCAAATGGAAGGTCTAGGGAGGATAAATTAATTTTGTTTTTACAGCTCAGGGCGCTGCATTGATGCAGGAGCTAGTAGAATTACTGTAAAATCTAACTCAGCAGGCAAGTGAAACTAGTGTTGACTGACTCCTGAGAGAAGTAAGTTCTATTTTCATCACTGAATAACCGTGTGTTGTTCTTTGTTGCTGTCGTAAGCAGTAGCAGACAGAGGATTTTCATTTCAGATATTTCATTAGGTGGTCAGTACTTAAGATACACTTACTGTATGAAATGAAGTGTTTACTTTTTGTAACTTGGGCTAACCAGGACGTGACTGAATCCCTGATGCAATCAGCGTTTAAATGCTCCTTTGGATTCCTTTTCCTTTCGCTGAATGCCCCTACTACAAACTCACATACTCATCTTCATATCTTATGCTGTGTGTAACTCTCATAGCTGAGCGTTGACCAGAAAGGTGTTTCAGTTTGGGGAGTCACTCAGACTTTAATACGATGCTCTCATGTTTTGGGAATGTGTTCTGACCGCTTCGTGTCACGGCAGATGTATCGGAAGAACGTCCAGCAGCTCCTCCAGAACCTGCTTCGGAAACTTGCCACTGTCAGCCAGTATGAGGAAGTACTTGCAAAAATCAGTGCCACGTCCACAGATCGCCTCACGGTGCTGAAGACCAAGCCCCAGTCCATACAGAGGGACATAATCACAGTCTGCAATGATCCCTACACGTTAGCTCAGCAGCTGACGCACGTGGAGCTTGTAAGTGTTTCGCTTTCAACTGCAGTTTCTTCCCTCCTCTCCCCTCGAACTGCAGAGCAACGTCGAGTGTGACTTGGTTGCTTGTGTGCTTTATCCAGGAGCGCCTGAATTATATTGGACCAGAAGAGTTTGTCCAGGCGTTTGTACAAAAGGATCCCTTGGATAACGACAAGGTAATGGGAGGGGAGCTGCTGCAGTCCTGAAATACAGCCCCTAGATGCTAGAGCTAAGGGGATCGGTGTGCAGGAAATTCCAACAACTACTGAGGACCAGTAGAAATGAGCTTGGTAGTGAGATGTTCTAATATTCCTATTCCTCTTAAAAAATCTTTTTTTTTCTTGTGATGCTCCTTCTCATTGGAGCAGCCCAGAAGCTCCAAAGCTTAGCTTGCATTCTGGCCTTGCGCTGGCATCAAATCCACTCCGTTTAAGGCATCTCCTATTTCCTCTGATTTAAACTACAGTGTAACCTAATCCTAGGAATGATTTCTCCTGGCCATCTATGTGGCCTATAGCCTCAAAAATCAAGTTAAATTTTGGCTTTTGCATCACTCATTTTCAGCATCTATTCTTCCTTTTAGTGAACAGACATTTTTTGCAGCAAACTGGCAAGAGGGGCAATTTGCACAGAGAGCACATGTTGCAAAAACTGGGCAGCGAGCTCCAAATCCACGTGAGATGAAGGGCAAAGATGCCCCATTTTTAACTAACTGTGTTGGAGCTGTTGTCTCTTGGAGGGTTGTGTTCAAGATGACTCACACTCCAAATTAGCTGTGCCAAAATCAGGCAGTTAACGTTGGAATTACTGTCCTCTCTCAAACTGGCAAACAGAACAGAGTGACGCCCAGTTCTAATTTGTAGGCCTGTCAGACGGACTCTCACAATGGTTGTATAGGTGGAGACTACGGACACTTCTGCCTGCCCTTTTCCAGGCAGATGGAGTATAGGAATCATTGCAAGGCACTAAAAAACAGGGCAACACAAGGAGCAGCAAATCAAAACTGTGGATTTGATCCGCAGAAGTTAGGATGCAGTATTTTAGTTGAGTATAAACAACTGAATTTAACTGAGTATTTTAACTGAGTATAAACAACTGAATTTAAGGTGCCAAAGGGAAGGACTTGGTTGTATTTTTGCAGAGGGTGTAAAGTTGTCACTAATGCCAAGGCAGAACAGGAGTCAGGACTAAAACAGTGCTTATATGCAAGGAAGCGCTTAAGCAGGTTTTTAGCTTGGATTATTTGCATAAGTCTATCCCTGTTCCTCAAAGCATCCTGATGGGACTTGCAGCTGGAATATGGAGCTGGAATATGGAGCTGGAACCTCAGGAAGAGGTGGAGGGTGCTTGAGCTCTTGCTGTTGCTCTCCTACCCACATTTTGACTTCGGGTAGTTGAGTTAACCTCAACCACCAACCTTGAGCTGAGTACCCAGCTCAGCTTTGGGAAGTTGAGTTAACCTGGGTTAACAACGTTAATGGTGTCTGGGGATAGCAAGGTAGGAGGCCAAGGATCTCTCGGGGCAAAGCTGAGGATTACAGTGACAGCTGCAGTTTCTCCTCTGCCTGCAGAGCTGCTACGGAGATCGAAAGAAGACCCGTAACCTGGAAGCCTATGTAGAGTGGTTCAACAGGCTCAGTTACCTGGTTGCAACAGAAATCTGTATGGTGAGCAAGGATTTTTTTCTGCTAAAACATTTTGCTTTGGGTCGTTGGCAAAACTGTGGAACCTCTTTAGCTTTGTTGTCCTCTTCACGGAGCCCTTTGAAGACCTCTTGTCCTTCTGTGTTGCCTGCTTTATCTGCCCTTCCTTTCCTTGTATCCTTCTTTACAGAGCATCCCAAACCTCTCCTCCTTGCCCTTTACTTGCCTCATTGTCTAGTTTGGCTTTTCTGTCCTGAGGGCTTTTGAACACAATTATAGGGTTTGATCCATTTGGAAATCACAGCGCAAGGATGGGATAAATGTGGGGAGGAACTGGAGCATTTGAAGTAACGTTCCAATGATATCTCTTGCAGCCTGTGAAGAAGAAACACAGAGCACGAGTAATAGAATATTTCATTGATGTAGCCCGGGAATGTTTCAACATTGGCAACTTTAACTCATTAATGGCTATTATTTGTAAGTATATGGCCCGAGAAGTTTTGTCTCTGACTGAATCAAAGTCAAGGAAGAGCAGTGCTCTCTGTGGAGGTGTTTTTACTGCTTCATACATTCAGCAATGTGAAGTGGGAGAAGAAATGGGGGTTAACTGCTAAGTGTTTTACTGTTACACATTTAAAAAAAAAAGATTTTCTGTTGTAGTTGAAGTTACAGTAAGAAGTAAGCTTTTATTGCAACTGTTCAGAAAAGCTAAATTGCCAATTTTAAAAAGAAACTTTAATCCTAAATTGGAAAAGAAACATTTCAAGTAACAAAGAACTGATGCATTCCATGATTTCTATTGCACCATGAAGTAGATACAAAAAACAATGTAGATTTTTTTAATCTAATGCAAAAAAAAAAAAAGAAGGAATATCTTCTTATGGAAATAGGAAAGTTTCATGACCACGTTTAACTGTCAGTTAAATCTGTAAGAGAAGATATTGAGATGAATCGTTTTGATTTTCTTCCATGTGGTTCAGGCTTATTAAAACCACACAAAATCATGTTATAGTGCTTTTTTAGAGCTTTCATTCCGTAAGAAATGCTGATTTGTATGCTTTCAAAATTTCCTCTGAAATGTGGAATTTCAAGCCACTGAAAAGTCTGCCTTCTAAGTAGCTCTGTTTTGTTATTTTTAGTTACTCCTTTAGAAATACTTACAAGCCTTAGTTATCGTAGAGATCTTTAAAACTTCAAACAATTTCTCTCTCTTTTAAATCAAGCTGGCATGAACATGAGCCCTGTCTCTCGATTAAAGAAAACTTGGGCAAAAGTGAAGACAGCCAAATTTGATATCCTTGAGGTAAGTCTGGCCTATATGTGGACTTAGGGCTGTCAGCAGTGTGTCACTTGGGGTTCTTAAGTACGAGTTTGGCTTCACTGAGACAGTTTTTGTTTAGTTGGTGTGGGTGCCTGCTGAAAATTTCAGAAGTTTTCATAAGAATCTTTCAGCTGATTTCTGCTTTGTTGATTTGGAAGAAGAAAATTGAACTCATTGTTATGTGTAATAGAAGAACAATTAAAAAAAAATGTAAATAACTTCTTGAAAGGTAGATGTAGTTGGGAGAGATGGTGTGAATTGACCTGGTGTAGCTTTGGTTTTGAAAATTGCATTAAGCTCTCCATCAGCTGCTGTGTCTGTTCAGAGACATTGCTCCTGAATTAACGATTGAGAGTTACTTTCAGGTAGTTCAGGTCTTTGTCGAGGATGATGAAGGTGCAGCAGCCTATGAATTTGTGATTTACCTTAACCGCTTCGTTACCAACAAGTTAATTATCCTGCTTTAAATGGCAGTTGGTTAATACAGGCTGTTTCTCAGCAGCGTTGAGATCCCATGTTTATGTCCTGGAGAGCTGCAGCCACCACCTTGCACTTGCTGCCCCCATGTTTGGATGGGGTTAAGCTGCCTTTGTGTTGGGGTTCGCTGCAAAGCTCAGGGAGCAGCTCTTTTGATTACAGCCCATTTAATTTGAACGTACTGAATTTTGCAGGGTGAATTTTGCTGGTTAAGGACTGGCTTCCTGAGCCGTTCAGTCATCCTGGCCCTGGAGGGCAGCAGTCTGTGCTAGGGCACGGAGGGAGAGAGATGGGGGAGCACTAACAGCTTTAGCTATTTAATTTTAGCCTGCCAGTGCAGCTGAATCAGCCCGGAGAAATCTGCATACACAATAGCAAAATACTACTGATAAGGTCCATTGTACATCTGAATTCAGGATTTTGGCTTTCAAATTAGTTTTCCTCTTTTTGGGTTGGGAGAGAAAAAAAGCAGGTCCATGAAGGCAGCCTTTGCTTTCCTGCCCAGACCTGTGTCCTTGGTTTATTGCATTCCTGGTTGTGCTAAGCGAACATTCTTTTAAGTAAAGTTTCTCTTGTTTTTTGAAATTGTTGCTCGAGTGAAGAGTTGCACTGGTGAGTAGTGACACTGGTGAGTAGTGACATTATTTATATTCTTCTTGCCTGCAGCATCAGATGGACCCTTCTAGTAATTTTTACAATTACCGAACCGCTCTGCGTGGAGCCGCTCAGAGGTCCTTGACAGCTCACAGCAACAGAGAGAAGGTGCGTCACAAATCACTCGGCATGCACAGAAATGAAATGTACTCATTAAGCTGCACGAAAAGCAGCTTATGTCTCAAATTTGTGATTCTCAGGAATTATACCCAGGAGCCTTTAGGTAATAATGTCATCAGAAACCTCAAAGTTGAGTCCCTCTTTACTCAGAATGCCTAGCTCTTACTTGTAAACTAGCAAGCAAGTTAATAGAATATTTCAGAAAGCTGGGTTGCCAGCTGAAGTTTAGTCCAGCTTGGTACTGACCAAAAGCTGCAAACAATAAGTGACTGCTTTGATGATTTAAATATGATGCATTGCCCCAGTTCAGTTGACAGAGAACCCAGTTCCCAAACCAAAAGCATTTGACCTCCTTGTCTGTAATGGAAAACCCGAGGATTGAAAAGAGGTCACTAGAGGAATTTATCATCCCTGTAAGTGCTACTTGTAAGAGGAAGCTGAGGAGCACCAGTAGGACAGCTAACAAATAGTTCTAGTTTATGCTGCTCTGTAACTTGGCTTCATGTTCCAAGGAGTTCATGGCTCTCATCACATGATTTTTATGTTGTGCCCTGCATAAAGCTCCCGAGTGGCAACCTTCCCTTCAGCACCTCCTCCCTTCACAGTATTAACTTCATTGGAAGATGAAGAATAGGGGTCTGGGGAGAGTACATTGCGGAGCTTATATACCCAAAGGAGGGGAGATCAACTGGCCTAACTGTGGGTAAGGAAAGTTAGTTCAGAGCTGGCTAATTTGGGGAAATAGTTCAGTTCTTCAGTGGCTGGAAGTTATTTGTGAGCATTTCTGGCTCCGTGTTTATTTTATGGGTGATGTTATTTGCATGTGGAATTAGCAGAAGGACAGATGCTTGTAATTATAGACAGGATAAGGAAGAAGAACCTTGACAAGCATCCTAGGGCATGTACTAAATACGGAAGGAATGGCTTCAAAGGAGGACAGTGGGCATCTCTCACTGTTAAGTGCTTTGTTTCTTTTAAAGGAAAAAAAATGGTTTTGGTAGAAAAGCTTTAAAATCCATTCAGAAAGTTAATTCTAAAATGTGAATAAAGCCAAAGTTGCTTATCTCAAGTCTTCAACGGGCACACAGAACTGCTGCTGCTTTTTAGCTTCCTTTTCCTGCATCTTTCAAGACTGATTTTTTGTGACATTCTCTGTGGCAAAGACTGAAAAAAAAGGGCAGCCATTTACTGGACACCAACCATTTTAAATAAAGGGGTCTAAAGAGAAGAGCAGAATGCAATTCTCACCTAGTCATGGCTCAGGGATGTGCTAGTCAGAAAGCTTAATCGTTCCTTTGTAGCAGTTATTTCCATCACAGCTGCTACCCGTTCACGCTGAAATGCCTCATTCCATGAATAGCCTCATGAGGAGCAACAGGATTGCTAAGCAGGCCCGAAGCTGCCATGGGGCCCGGGTGATGGGCAAGAAGGGACCTCCTGGCGGTGTCCCCAGCCTCCCTAGTTCCTTGTGCTCTGCAGTAGTCACCGTGCTCGTGTGGAGCAGTTGGCCAGAACAGCTGGCACGAATCAAGCTGGAACCAAGAGGAGTCTTGAGGAAGAGCCAGGTCTAAGGTTGCTAGTGGCAGAACAAGGCCCGTACATTTTCATTTTAGACTAATGCCAGAATGCAGGAAAGTATCATTCCTTATTTGTGCTTCTGCCTACTGCGTAAAACTCCAAGAAGAAGAGCAATCCCTTCTTGCTGGAAGGGGATTATTCTGTAAAGGTTCCTCCAGTTCTAGTACTGGATTCAGCTTTTGGCCAACCCAGGCATTTGTAGAGTGTCTAGACTGGCATTTATACTGCTTGTGCTGTGTATTCCCTGGGACAAGGGATACAAGCCCCAACCTAGGCAGAGCTTTCCAGTTCGGTAGAGTTCCTTTCCCTTACAGTCTCTGCCAGATGAGTTTGAAATATTTCTTAAGGGAAAAAGCTTCTTACTGGAAGAGGCGAGCTGAATCAGACGTCCGTGTAATACAGTGTGTTAAAGACTCCCCTTGCTAATTGTAGCTCTGAATTTTGCATCAGCAGAGGAGGTGTCTTTATTAACCTCTTCAAAAAGAAACTGGCTTTTAAGAAGTAATTTGGATTCAGTTACACATTAATGCAGAAGCTTAATTGTAGTTGTTGTGGAGAGAAGCCAAATGGCTTGCTAGCTTTAATCCACTTAGAAGCAGCTGCTCATCAACTTCTTGTAGTATTAGCACTTTATACTAGGTTTAAGAAACCTGATTCTGATGCTTATAGAGTCAATTAAACTGCCAGGCAGGATGAGGCTGATCTATAAGCAGCCTGCTTGTTTATACTGATGCTTCATGCTGGAAAGAAAATACTGGATTGTTCTGAGTCCTGAGGATATGTTTGCTGAAGTTTATATGCAGAATGCTACTTCTTTTCAGAGAACAGTGACTTTTAAAAAAACAGAGTACTTCTATATGTTGAAATGGTGCAGAAAAGTACTTCATGGAAATAGCGAGGCGATATTTCTTGTTTGTTTAATACCCAGTTGCAAAAAGGATGTGTAACTCTGAAAATTAAAACCAATCTCTTTAAGAATGCTGGAATGTGGGCATTCTCCAAAGACAAATACTTCCATTTGATCAGATGCCAGGAAATGCTTTGATCGGAGTCAGCCAACGCACAGGTTGAGTTTCTCACATAAGCTCAGGGAACTGGAGTTCAAAAGCCATTTACCGCAGTGGGCCGCTAGCCCTGGGCTTTCCATGCTGCTCTTTAACATACGTGTCTGCTCATCCAGCAAACAAATCTCTGTCAGGAGGGAGGAAAGTGCTCTTGGAGGTACCCTGCAGGAAGCTGGGGCACGTGTGGAGGTTCATGAAGGCTTTTGGGGAGACAATGCAGCAGCACTTCTTGTTGGGTGAAAGCACTATATCAGTTGAACTGATCCCAGGTTTTCCTGTCTTCATTTTTGTATGAATAACCATTCCCAAAACATTCTGTGATCACCTATTTACTCCGCTCTTACTGAAGGTAGTAATGTCAGGAGATTTTCTGCTTATCTGGTTGAATTGCACCTCTTGTTTTAGGGCGGTTGATGCCTTGCCTCTTCACAGTGTTGCTTTGCCTGCTTTGATTACAGTGCGTTATGCTTCTGTTCCCTCAGCTTCCAGCTCTGGTCTCCTAGCCCTGAAGGCACATGCAGCTCAGGGAAGGGTGCAAACAAATCAAGGTTGAAGGGAATGAAAGGACTCCAGGAGGAGCCTGTCAGCTCTTGCCTTCGGCCTTTATCTTTGGTCGTGTTTTCTGCAGCTCCCCACAAAATCTTCGCTCTGCCATCAGCGCCTCCAGAGATGTTAGCAAAGCGTGAGCAAGAAGTAGGCACCTCCAAACTCTGCACGCCGGCATCCGCACGGAAGTCTGGTGAAAAGCCCAAACATGTCAGGGGCATCACGTTCATTGTCGTGAGCACACCTCATAGCCATAAGGGACAAGCAGTGGTGTCACAACAGACACTGTAACCGTGACCCCGAAAGAGTGACGTACCAAGAAGAGTTCAGGATTAGGGAAGCAGTGGGAGACTAAGCTGGCAATGAAGCCCTAGGGACTAGCTTACCATGTGAGGAAGACTTTCTTTTCGGACACACATTCTGCGTTACACAGATCCTTCCCAGTGTTCTGTGTCGCTTTTGTGCTGTGTGACCTCCTTGGATTTCTCTCTGCAGAGCATTTTGTTTTGATAAGGTACCCAACTGACAATAACCTTGCTTTCTCCTTAGATCGTGATACCTTTCTTCAGCCTCTTGATCAAAGATATTTACTTCCTCAACGAGGGCTGTGCCAATCGTCTTCCAAATGGTCACATCAATTTTGAAGTGAGTAGACCCCTGTGGCACTGAGAGTGGGGCATTTTACACCTCATCACCTCCTTGAAGAGAACACTGAAGGCAGATCATGACTGAGCCCACACTGCATTGAGAGGGGAAAATTAGACTCTAATTTGAGTGCGTCTGTTACCACAGGAGCTTGGAGAAAGTCAGGAAAATACAGTTTTGTTGAGCTGGAATGTTGATAGAAACTGTTACAGCATTAACAGGTTTTAGTGCAAAAAGTTAGAATGCCATCACAGTGCTCACACCCCTTGAAGCATTTCAATTTAGATAGAAAATATTATTTTGTATTTTCTTAATTGAGAAACTATCTGCAAAACAACAGGTTGTGTATACAAAACAAAATTTGGGGCCTTCTCCTTGAATTTCAATGTAATGAGGTTGACCTTTGTCATAATATATACACAACATTTTCATGCATGTAAGTCACAGCTTATCCCTCAGGGAATGTGTGATACAGCATCAGGGAGTCCCTTCCTCTGGTGTGATTTCCTGCTAGTTCCCTGACAGTAGGAGGATTTGTTCTCAGGTACTTTTCACTTTTTAAAATGCCTGGATCACCTGCACAAAATTACAGTATTTTTTCCCTGCTGTAATCAGCCTTAGTAGCCTGTTTCTGAGTTTACATTGTGTGGCGACCTGGAATGTCCTTTTCTTCAAGGGAACTAAGTACGTGTGAGGCATGTTAAAGCTGAATTGCAGGATTTTATCTGGAAATGGTATCAGGGCAAGAAGAATGTTTATTTTTGGCACAAATTTCCATCAAGAAAACTCAGCGTTTCAGTTTAGCCACTAAAATGGAACATCTGAACTTAGAAAAGTCAGCATTAAACATCTAGAGGCTTTTGAAGTGAGAATTAAAAATCTCCTTGTGCAAAGCACACAAATAGGAGCATCATCAATTTACAAGTGGGGCATAGTAGTGTTATGAGCCCCTTGAAAGAAAACTGAGTATAGATGATGATTTGCTATTTTTATTCAGATGTAATGACAATTTTATAAGGGTGGAGAAGCGTGAAGTCATTCCAGTTTGAAATAGAAACACAAAACTGAGAAGCAGAATTCTGCAGTCATTCACATTCAGTTCTAGCTTAGAAACTGTGGAAAATCCAAGACTTGGACTTGCAACCTAGACCTCTCTGTTCCCTCCCTGCCCCTTTCCTTTTTAATGTTCTAGTAAAAGGCTGTCTGCTGCATAATCTTTCTTTTGTTTTTCATTCTCATCTGGCAGAAATTTTGGGAGTTGGCGAAACAAGTGAGTGAATTTATGACGTGGAAGCAAGTGGAGTGTCCATTCGAAAGGGATCGCAAGATCCTGCAGTACTTGCTTACTGTCCCAGTCTTCAGTGATGATGGTAAGGAGCTCTGAACTTCCCGTAGGGCAGGTGTCACTCGCTCCTTTTCAGTCTTTATCCATGTTAAGATGTGGCTTTTATAAAGAAAGTCTTTGTTTTGGGATATCTCTGTCTGGGAACCTACAAAATGCTTCTCTTCTGCAAATAAGGGAGAGAATAAGATCTTCTTCTTAGTGTGCATGCGCTCTGTGAAAAGTTGACTTTGTCCTTTTTTCTGAAATGGAATGAAAAAACTTTATGGGCATGTAGATACCATTTCTGGGTAGATACCATAAATACCATCTGAGGTGCATATCTCTATATATATCTATAGATATACATAGATAGATAGATATGGACCTCCAAGATGCCTTTTACACTTAAGGGTGCTGCTTGAGAGAGGACTGGGACTTAGCTCCTTGCTTACAAACCACGAGAACCATGCCCTGGGCTCATTTTTTTTCCCGTTTGAGAGGGTTTTCTTCCACTCTGCTGCTTTTTAGCTTTTCACTGGCTCTTTTCCCCCCTTAGGGCCGTCTTTGTTCTCACGCACTCTTTGCTAATTTTGTCTGGATGTAATTATAAGCAAGGCTGTCCTGCTGAATGGGATTCTGAAGCCCTAACCTGAGGGATGGATAATATAGGTCTGCTTCATTTAACTCCAGCCTACTTCAGAGGGACAGCAAATTGTAAAATGCCAGCAGGCCTAAACCTACTGTATTTGTTTCCGATTGCAGCACTTTACTTGGCTTCCTACGAGAGTGAAAGTCCTGAGAATCACATTGAAAAGGACAGATGGAAGACTCTGAGGTTTGTGTCAAAGGTTATTCGCATCAATAAATAAAGAGAATGGGATGCAGGGCTCACGTCAGACAGTTAAAACCAAATGGCAGGCTCCATGCTTCAACAGATGGGGCACAGCACCAGTGGAAATTTCCCCTCTGCTCCTAGACTCTTGGAAGAAATGAGCACGGTCGGTTCTTCTTTATCTTAAACCCTCTCAACCCTCCTCTCCCTCAGGGGGTAGGAGATTAATTTCTTGTGTCAGCCAGTATCAGAAAAACATTTTCTAAACTTCAAAGAAGTCTCTCTTGCCTCACAACTATTACAGAGCACTTGAGTTTTCAGGCAGACGTTTCCTCAGCTATTGCGTCCCTTCTGGCACGTCTCTTCAGGCAAGCCTGAGTTTTGCCCTAAGATAACTCTAGGGCAAATCTATTCTGAAACCAGGTAACATAATTCAGAGTTCCAGCTGGCAAAAACAAATTTAAGCAAATCCCATTCTTGGCTCTTTTTTCCTTCTGCAGGCTGAACGCAGCCCGGTCACCTCTTTCATTTTACTAATTATGAAAACTACATGAATAGGCAGCTTTAGCTGCTGCTTTGCCAATTAAATACAACAAATGGGAATTCATGGCAGCAGAGAAAGCTGTTCAGGCACATAGATGGAGACAAAGAGAGAAATAGATAGGTATGTGGATATTCTGTATTTTCACCCCTAAAACGAGCTGCTGCTGTGAATATGTACCTTAATATATATATTTCAAAAAGTATACTTCAGTATATCAATATATCAAAATACTGATATGCCAGGAACAGACACTTCTATCTGACTAGTCCCAGTTCTTTTGGGGAAGGGAGATCTCCTCACATGAGGATACAGCCACTCCTGACACGCAGAGGCAAGATGGACAGAGAAAGACTTCAGGCTTACAAAACTGTGCTCACACGAACCTCCGTTTCACAAGATCCTTATCTGGGGTGCTCTGAACCCATCTGAAAAGATTTATTTCATTGAAACAACTGTCTTCACTTATTTATCTTTCTCTCTTTCAGGTCAACGCTCCTGGGCAGAGTCTAATGTACGAGCTGGCTGCTGTTGCTGCTGTTGCTGCATTATGTGGATTATTAAGGGGCATGGCTTGTTTCTTTTTTTTTTTTTTTTTCCCCTGTGCACCGAGTGGCATCCAGAGTAATGGGAACTGTGCATCAGTCAAGATACCATGTCAGCAAAGATGGGACAAGCCAACAAACAGGCCCAACAGGAGCTTCTCCCAGCTGACAGATGAGATGAAATCACAGCTCGGTTTAAGTATTGATTGAAGATGCTGCTGACAGAAGGCTTGGCAGAGCTCGGATGCTGCCTATGAATCATTTCACACCTGGATGGAATATTTTCCCATTCCTTACGTTGGAGCTTGATGCTGGTGTGGCTCCAGGGCTGATACTAAGTTGCAGAAGGGAAAAAAAATTGCCATTCCTCTCGCTGAAACCCAACTCTGAATTGAAAAATTTCAATTTCTAATAAGCTGAATATAGCCAGGAACTTTGGCTGAATCAGGATTGCTAAGAAGGGAAAGGACTGGACACAACACGTAGGCTGCTGGGGAGAGCTTCTCCCCACCACTGTAATGGTGTCTAATTATTTTTTTTCTTTTTTCATTATATTTTTGAGTTGGCTGCTGGCAGGCAAACTCATTATTATTATTGTTATTATAAGTTATTTTAAAAATATATAGTAATAAAAAAGAAGACTGTGATAGAAAACACACCTGCTAGAAAAATGCAGTAGCAATATAGCTTCAACTATTTTATGCCTTGTAGGGAGTTTTCTTTCTTTCTTTTAATTGTTTACAATTAATCACTATGTGCTGCAGATGTTCTTATTTTTACTATACTGTTTTGTTACTCTGATTTTCCATAACTTTTGCCTTTCTTCTTACATCAGGTTGAAAAAACTGACTTTTCTAGAATGGTCTTTGAAAAGCTGATGTACAAACTATGTACAAATATGAAAGTATGTTTTTATTAAGTCCTTTTATAACTGATTTTTTTGGACGGGTAACAATAGAGAGAACACAGTCCCACTTGACTGAAATTGCAAAAAGAAAAAGATGAGGTTTCTTTTCAACTATATCTGCAAGCAAAAATTGCCCTGTGTGTTTATTTTATGGTTTATCATTATGACAGGGAAGTAGTTTGGTTTGTTACACACCTGGTAAGTTTGTAGTAGCTCTGCATACTTAGCCACTCTACCTAGGAAGAACCTGATAGAAGAGGGGAAAAAAAAGGAGAAAAAAAAAAGGAAAAAAAAAAAAAGAAAAGAAATGGTAGCAGTAGATTATCCTGGATACAAAATCACTAAGCTAAAGCACATGGCAAATGCATTTGCAGTTACCCTGCCACTGTTGTTTCAAAAAGAAATGAGCTAAGACTAAGGCTGTCGGTTGCAGGGCACCTCTCGAGTTTTCATGTAGGCTGGTGTTTCAGTCTGTGCTCTGTGAGACCTTCTTCAGGCCACAGTCTGATTTTTGAGTTGGGTAAGAACGTGTCGAAGTGCCATAGGTCAACAGAGATACTGTCCTTAAAGTGTTTGCTGGTATCAGGTGTTGGAAATCACAGAATTTTACATCCCGTGGACCTCAGGTAGGAAAGTGCTGGGAACCCTCCCCATGGAAGGGGATTCCTCCCCCCTGCTCCCATTCAGTGTTTTAAAAAATGCCAACTTAATGCAAAGAAGGGTATCCATCTTTCTGAGGAGTGTGCCTGTGGTTAACAGGCTTGAACTGCAGCCTTCATCAGGGGAGCTCTTTCCAGCCCTCTCGACCACTCTCTTCTTAAGCGTTCTAGGCAGGACTTAAAGTGACTTGATTTAACATGCTGGGGGAACACCGTGTTTTCCACCTCCACTCCTTTTGGGAATACTATAGTATTGCTCACAAGGCACATAAATGAAGGCAGTGCATAAATAAAAGCAGTTGCTGTGACAAAACATTCGCTGTCATTGCCCTGCTTGCTTTTTTTGTTGCATTTGGATTGCCAGGAGAGGCCGGCGAGCGGAACGAAGGATTCGCTGCACGCGGCAGCAGCCTCTTCCCCCCTGCACTGCAGTGTCGTTCAGCTGCCACCCGCAGAAACGCAGCTTGCCCAGAAGGTTTGTAAATAAAAAGAGAACTAGCCCAAGCGGCCTCCCTGCACGGGGTGTGCTCTCCGTGTTGTCCCGGCGAGCTGCTTCCATGGGGGAGAGGCAGTGCGGAGGTGGGTGCCCTCCGGGGAGGCCGCCCCCGGGCAGCAGGTGCACGAGCCAGCGCTTCAGAGGGGCAGGCGGGCGCCCTTGCCCCGGGGGCTGCTCCTGGAGGCTGTGAAGGCACCCGCTGTTGGGTGGCAGAGCTGCTGCCATCTGAGGCTCGGCCCCCGCGCTGCTGTCAGCGCCGGCTTCCACGGCGGCTGCTGCGTTGAGGCCTGTGATGGGAGTTGGAAGAGGCCGAGCTGCTGGTAGGCCATGGAAGCGCTGCCTGGGAAGCCTTCAGTAGCACTTAAACCGTAGGGAAGGAGCGAGAAAGTGGGTCTGCTGAAGGGAACATCAGCCCTGCTCCAGAATGAAGAGTTCCAAGAACTCGTGAAAAGGGAAAAAGGGCAGGATTCAGGCAGGAAGTGAGAGCCCGGTTCAGTGGTGACAGAGACTCCGTGCTCAAAGGCGACCCCTCCATCTGTCACGCAGAAATGGCTGGAGCACAGCTTAGGCTTCCCCTTTTCTCCTGGTGAAAGCAGAGCTTAAAAGAAGAGTCTTGGGGACACAGGTGAAGCTGCGCATTTCAAAGAGCCTAGATGTTGGGCAAAGCCCCCCAAGAACACGTGTTCTTGGCTTACAGGTACTTCACATTGCTGCTGCTCGGGGACGGCTTCGTGGCATAATCCTGCCGGGAAAAGTCAGTGCTGCCTTGAGGTGCAAAACCCTACTCGGAGCACTCCGCTCTGAGACAGCAAGCAAGGTGGCCAGCTCCAATTCCCCGCTTTTTCCTTCTTACCTTTTCTGCTTGTCCCTTCTGGCACAGCTTGCTCTTAACAGGAGCTTAAACTGGGAATTGTTCTAGTCCTGGCAACTGCTTTATTTCCTGACTTTTAAGATATGAAGCAAAACGGCATTCCTTTTCCAAGGCGCCCCTGAATCCCGGGATTTTTGCCCCGCAGCAGTCCAGTGAGCCCCCGTGTGGGCTTCTTGGAGTACTTCAACGAAAGAAATGAGGAGAATGAGCCCCTGATTAGCACATGTAACTGCTGGCCTGTGTTCCTCTCGGGCACCTCTTGATTCAGGCAAGCAACTGTTCCCCGACAGTTCCCCAAGGTCCTGCCCTCAGCTCCCAGATCAAGTGCTGGTTTTAAGCTTCAAAACGGGGCCGGTAGGGATTGGCAAGAGAAGTGGTCTATGGACAAGATGACTATTCCTAGGCCTCTGCCAAGCTGACAGTTCACCTTAAAATGGATAAAATTCAGGGGGTTTTGAAGTGAGAGCCCACTCACAAAGTGCGTCCCTGCAGGCAACAGCAGCTTTGTGCTGCATTAAGCTTTTCTGGAAAAGGTTCATGTATTTTTTTTTCTTTCTTTTGAATATTCTAGCTCTAGTACAGCCTGAAAGGATGTATTTTTATAAGCCAAATACAGATGCTCTGCATTGTTCAGCCTCCCAAATCCGTAGCCTTTCAATTATTTTCGCTGCTGTATGTTAACTTGATAGCATTTAGGTGGTGGATACTGCTTTTGAAGTGTTTTTCTCTGAGAAATCTCTGGGTTGCATTTTCCTGTTGGGGGATGTTTCTTACAGCTGTTGCTGCTAGATTAATGACCTACATTGACAGAAATGGATGATTTTGTTTTTCTCTTAATTTCTTCTTGATCAAATCAGTAAGTATTTTAGTACTAACTTCTGTCTGACAGGTCAGAGTCAGGCCTAGAAGAAATAACAAGCATTTGATCCCCATGTAATCCCAGCTAATCTGACAGTCAACAGAGCTAATTTTCAGAGCCCAATTGAACCCCTATTAAAAAATGTTTATGTGACTAACTGCACTTAGAATTCACACTGCAGAGAATTGCTCCCATCTAAAATTTTTACTCATATTCTGAGAGCTGAGTATTAAAGAAATCTGATCTGTAAATCTCCGCGTTAGGTGCAAATACCAGTTGCTGCAAGCACTGGCAGCACCGAGGGACAGAAAAAAAGAGCGTGATGTATCTTGTGCACCTCTGATTATGTGCTATGATTATAATTATATAATAATATATAATATATATAATAATTATAATGTAGCACATCTACAATCCCTTCATTTTTGTTTACCCAACTGCTAAAATGAGTTCCAGGGTTTCTGCCCTGAATAATTATTACAGACATTTTTTTTCTCTAAAAAAAGGGAGATTCACAAATGAAAGTATATTGTGTTTTGTATCTATCATTTGGGTACAGCAGAGTTAAACAAAGTATATGAATTCCTTCATTTTTTTTCCCATTTTCATGTTTTTTTCCAGGCCTATGCATTGAAAAAATACTCCCTTTACTGCCCAGATCAGAAGACAGATTTAAACACCACAATATTTTTGGTGAATGCATTCTGAGGTTTTTTTTTCAGTGTGCTTAAGGATCACGTTATCAACCTATTGGTTCATTACAACTACTTGAACCTGCAATTTATTTTATTCTTCAAAACAAAGGGGAGTTACATGACACTCAGAGCCACAAAAGATGGTACTTACCATCTTTTACTGCAGTATGTGTAAACTGAAAGCCTAGAACTCCTGTATGCTGTTTTCACAAAATGCATTTGAGTTCTTTTTGTAATAAATATATCTGAGAGTTATGTTCAAGGGCTATGTCATTATTGGATTGGCTTTGAAGGGAAATGGAACGAGAAACATGTGAAATATTTTTTTAAGAGACAAAACTTAGAGTTTTCATTATACTCCGTACAAAATAAAGTATTTTCATCTAAAAGATAGTCCTTCATTTCTGTAACACACAGCTAGGTCCGAGTACATTTGTTTTGCTGTAGTGCTATTAGATGCTTGTCAGTTTGCAAGAAAGGGAGAGTCACCTTCTTTTGAATCAGCGCATACATTTATGCAGTCCCATTTATAGAACATAAATATATCATTCAATTTATTTAATGGAAACATATTTCATTGTAATATTTTGCTGCTTTTCTTCCCAAGGAAGAAAAGAGCTCCCTGCTCTTTATTAACTGTTTGGCAAAATCAGGCTTGCAGAATCATTGCTTGCAAACAGCCCCTGCTGCATATTTAGCAGTTTGTTCATTAATAGTTTATGACTATGTTTGCTGGTAATGAAATTAATATATCACAGGTTTTCTTTTTGTTATAAACAGCTGCTTGGCCTCACTTGTCAGGAGAGACCAAAAGACGGAAAGCTAATCATGGGGAAAGCAGTAATGTAATCTTAAAAAAAATAAATAAATAGAATTATTGCATGCCTGGCACAGTAGTTTTAAATTGCCTGTGTAGTTGGGTTGTCTGGAGATCAGAATAGTGAAGTGTAAGAGGGGAAAAAAAATTCAATTTCAATTAGCTTCACGATTTGGATTGCATTTTCAGTGCAGAGTAGTATATGCATTTTTTTTAACTTTTCTTTACTTTTAGCCCACTACATTTGAATTAGGTTAAAAAAAAAAAAAAAAACCCACCTCTCCTCAAGTGTCATGGAAAGGCAAATGAATATTTATCCTGCTCAGAAAAACCAATGCCCTCGGGAGCCCACGTCCCCGTGTCGCTCGGGCATCTGACACAGCACAGGGCAGCAGCTTTGAAAGTGGCTTTAATAAAACATGAAAGCAACATCCAAGCGACAGGGATTAAAGCAAGATGCTTGGGTAAGGAATATGTGCTTAACCTGGGAGCTGCTGAGTCTTGTGTAGTGTGAAGGACACAAACAAAACGCCAGAAATGTTGGTATTTTTGTGACTTTAACCACCTCTATACCAGCGCCCTTACTTAATGGGTGTAATCCCAAGAACAGCTCTACTTTGGTGCTTTTTCTGTCAAACTGGGGTAACAAAATTTAGGCAGTTGGATAAATACTGTCCTCTTGTGGCGAAAAATGAAAATAAACCAGGCGATAACGGTTGTGTGGGGAAATTCACGGGAGGAAATTGGTTTAGATTTTACAAACACCCAGCAGGCAACACCTGCTTTATTTACCCGTGCTGCCACCTTTATTCACACGTTGTAACTGAAGCCATTTTACACCGGATTTATCTGCAGAGGGGACTGAAATATTGGAAGAAGAGTCTTGGGCTGTCTTCCCTAAGACACAGGAGGTCTCAGCTGAGGTCGCACAGGGTGAGCGCTAAGAGATCTCAGCCATGTAATTTACTTAATTTAATTTAATTTATTTTTACCTTTTTTTAATTTACTTTTTTCAAAATCTACTTTAACTTTTTTGAATTTAATTTATTTTTTTAACTTTATTTAATTTACCCCAGGGAAAGCTCCCTCACTCGAGAAACTAAAAGGGAGCGAAGGCAGTTATTTGATATGGCCGCTGTGGAGCAAACAGGAAAACTGGATGCGGTAGGGTCGAAATACCTAAGAAGGAATCACTGCCACTTTGAAAGATACTGTTTCTTCAGACGGCTGTGTGAGGTGTTTTGCAAGAAAATACATCATGTGTTTTCTTCTGAAACACAGAGAAGTAAAAGAAGGATTCAAGCAGAACCTCTGAGTGCCTTTGGAAGTGCCAGTAACGGCTGGGATACAGTTAATTGGGCAAAAACGTGAATTCAACACAAGCAAACGCTTACCTGGGAGCCAAATGAATCCCATAATCTAGCTATGGATATCGCTAAGGCCAGCGTGGATGTAGCAGAGGGCAGGCCCTGCCTCCCACATTTCCCAGCAAACATGTTCTTGCAGATTGCAAGATGCTATTCCGCAGGTTTTAGCAAACCCTGGCTAACGTGGCCCTCTCTGCACGTTGGCAGCCGTTGCCTTGGGCCACTAGCTGCTGCTGGCACTGCTGGATGCTCTGCTCTTCCCTCCCTCCCTGCTTCAGTGCTGAGTTCAGCCCTTGGGGTGTCGGATCTGCCTGGAGGAAAGGAGCAGGATGGTGATTCCGCCATGAGAGGAGCCAGCCTCACTGTGCCCTACTTGGGCACTCGCATCTCCCCAACCTGGGGCAATGGCACCAGCAACTTTGAGGCTCTTTGAGTAGCTGACGAAGCCACCGCTGCCCCCTCACTCCTGTGGCACCAGCCGCCCTGTCAGGGCACCAGGACGAAGTGGCCACAACAGCAGCTTGGGGTGGGGGGGACCCCGGCCACAGCTCTGACCCCTCACAGGTGGCCATTGTGTCACCCTGTACTACTGCATGGTCCTTCACCATGGCAAGTGGTCCATTTGGTGAAGGTCCTTCACCATGGACTATGGCAAATGGTTCACTCCAGAGTCAAGATTTTAGAAAGTCTGTATGTTCAGGAATGGAGAGATTTGGACAAGGCTTCAGAGTCCCTTTGTCTTCATGGTATTAATAAGGATCTGCTGAGTTTGAAACCATTCCCTGGTGCCCAGTTTGGCATAACAAATGTTTTATCTCTTGACGTCTTCTGCCGACTCTAAATTCCTTTGTAGGTCCTATGACCATTTCTGTTTGCCCATTTAAATCCAGCCTCACAGTTTTTGTGGAACAATAAAGCCTCTCAATCTGGATGGAAGACTGGAGGGAAAATAAAGAGATGGTCTATAAGCTGCAGTATTTTGGAAACTTGCTGGCTTTCTGCCATAGCTGAACGTGTAGGTAAAAGGGCCCCAGGTGTTTTTGAGCATCAGTGAGAGGCAGCAGAAGTTATTTTACTGTTTTTCTTAACCAGGTGAGTTTTGCCTTGTGTCCTATCTCTGCTTTGCTCCCCCTGTCCCTTGTTTAATTTCTCCCCACCTGCACTTGTGCCTGGTCCCACAGGCGCCAAGGTGTTTATGTTGCGCCATCACATGAGGACTTGATAAGGATTTCCTACTGCGAAGAAAAATGTTCATAGGTCAAAGGTGCAGTGCTAAAATTCATTGTTCAGAGCCTGTGTGTCTCAAGCCACCCATGAAAGCGGTGTAACTCACTCCATGCAACATTATCTGTGTGAAGCACCTATCTCAACTACTTCCGTGGGACAGGGAAGGGGAAAAGGAGTGATACTCAGGAGAGGTTTTATTTGGCTTAAAGCCTTGCTCTCTGGAGGTCTTGTTTTTCACCTCATGGAAATCCTGCACTGTAGTCCTGCCCGCGAAATGCTAGCAAGAGCTGGCACGGCTAAGAGGGCTCCTTGCCTTGAAGCCATGAATTACCACTGATTACTTCTCAAATCTAGACCTGAGCATAAAACCCTGCAATCAAATAAAAATCATAGCTAGCTTCAGGATCATTGAGGTAATAGCTCTTTGGGCCTCATCCAAGGAATTCTCATTAGCTTCTGCTTCAGAAGTATTTCATTGAACCAAGACAACACCAGGCCCTTTTCACACACAGTCTAGTTCACAGAAGGCATCTCTGCATCGGTGGAGTAGTGACTCCATCACACAGACCTTGCCTGCATAGACTCACTGATTGCTCATACAAATAGGATAAAGGAGTGCTGATCCTAAGGAAATAGTTATTTCATTTGATAGCTGTTTCTTTTACATAAGTAGTAATGTATGTTTTTTGAGGTGTTGGAGGTCACTAACGTAGAAACATGGGACTGCAGCCTAGGACACGTGTACTTAAATCATGATTTAACTTCAGTAACATAATCCATTAATATTACATATATTCTTTATAAAGAGGTTGAAATCATATAATATACATGAATATGTATCTGGAGGAGGCAGGACAACTTTTTGGACAGAAGCAACTTTGTCAGCAGCGATTCCTTTTGCAGATCTGAGGAAATATTGTCAGTATTTGTCCCCGTCAAAAAAAACGATGTCAAGCTGCTAGGCAAAAATTGTTTGCTAAAAAAGACTAAGCCTTCATATTGAGCTAGGGCCTAGAAAAAGTGCTGTTTTCTATACATGCGTACCCATTCATCAAAACCGCCCATTTTAGCAAAACCTTTGAACAGGCAGCAGGTCAGCAAAAAGGCATCACAGAAAAGTTACTCACTGCACTGAAGTCAGTAGTAAAGCCAGAGCTAAATTATTTAAACCCCAAAATTGCAGCTGCGAAGTGAGTTTATGTCTGTGGGAAGCACCTATATAAATGGTTCAGTGCCTCTGCTGGGGGTCTCTTGCCAGGCAGCCATGGGGCGTTTAGGGCCTCTAGATGAAATTCTGCCTCTGATGCCAAAAAGGGAATTTTACTTAGCCTGTAAACATGCCCAGGAGCATGTATTCCAGATATGAGTAGATACATTTCTATATTGGTTTATATTTATGTTTTTAAAAAAATTATTCACTGTGTATGGAATAAGTGATGGAGATAGGATGATTGTCATTCCCCTAGGTTAAAAAATATGTAAAACTGCTCTTACCTGGGAAGCTGGTTAACTGCTGTCTGCTGAGGAGACAGAAACTGTGTTGCCATGAAGTGGATGTGTAAGTTTGTCATTGTTTCCTACGGCAATCATGTTTTAAGCGAATTCTGTATATGTTCCCTACTCACTTTTGCCATTCCGGTGTCCTGCACTGAGCGGATCATAGCTTCTTTTAAAAGAGTTGCTACAAAAATAAATATACATTTATGGTAAAAATGCACAACATTTGGATGCTCCAAATGTTCGAAGGAACACATCCAAATTTTCTGAAGGACTTGTGCAGCCTGATTATATTTGGAAAAAAAAATAGAGAAAAATGAGGCAGTGCCTTGATATTCTTCTGCATTTATAGGATTTGAGCACAAGGTAAATTTGGGGCAACATCCTCCACACGCTTTTTTCTAATTCTGGTACCTTATTCCCGGTATTTTTGTATTCATTTGTCCTTGAGAATCTTGATTCCTAGAAAAATTGGAGTCACCAAGGAAACTGATGTTCAGGAATAGAGACACTGATTGAAACTATGAAACATGAACAGAATGGGAAAGGCCTTGGAAGTGTTTACGGAATTAATAGCAGTGCAGATGTCTTCTGAAGCAATACCTGAGCGGGATGAGTGTTCCCAGAGGAAGCTGATATCGTTTTTGAGCCTCTCAGGTCACATTCTTTTTGCTGCCTGATTTTTCTCCTATTACTTCTGGCTGTGGAGAGCAGTGTTGGAGAGCAGCAGGGAACAAGTAGCTCATTTGAAGATCAGAGTGGCAAGTCAGGACTCAATAGTCAAAGCCGAAGTATGTGGAAAATAGTCTCGGCTTGTCCTGCTCTTTCTCTGCTTATTGAAGCTAGTGGCAAAGCTCTCCAGTTGACGTGCACGGTTGGGGAGCAGCAACCGATGTGGAAGTATATTGGGAAAGACTTTATACAGCTAAGACCATCCCTATCTCTGTTTCAACAACTCTGAGCTGCTCAGTGTCACCAGTGCCATTTCTCAGCACAGATTCTTGTTTAGTGCAAGTATGTATCAATTAAGAAGCAGATAAATTAAGCAGCACCAATTGAAATTGGTTTTTGACTAGAATTGTGTCTTACATTGTGATCTGTAATGAGGTTTTCAAGATGTATTTACTGGAATAAAAAAGTTATGTCTAGAAGAAGGCAGGACCTGAAACAGTGATAGAAATGGAAATTGTACAAATTGGCTGCAAATAATATTAAATGTTAATCCGCTCCCAATCCTTGACTTCTATGATCAATCCTTGACTTCTATGATGATCAGCCATTGTAGCATTCATGGTATATAGTAGAAACATGAACCGAGAGACAAATTTAAAAAAAACAGTTTAACAACCAGCCAGACCCATTTCAGAGCATGGATCCCGATTGCCAAGGCAGAAATTGCTGCCTTTGCCAGTGCAGAATGTAAGACTCGAGCATTTTCAAAATGCATCTGAGATGTGCCATACACTGCTTCTCAAATGGGGTAAAGTTGAGAGCACAGCTGAATTATCTTCCATGTGCCAAACAGAGCATGACTGAAAACCAAAGGAAAACCAAGAAAAGCAGCATGTTCATGCCAACTCTGGTAAAAGATCTGCTTTGATTTTTTTTTTCTGTAGATTAAGTAAGTAAATATCTCTTACTAACGAGAAAATGCATTGTAGCCTGTCTCACCCTAAGAGCGCGTGTGAGGAATCCTAGAAGAGTCTGCTGTGACTTCAGCGACTGGAACTGAAAATAATGGGAGCTTGAGCAGAGAACAGAGGGGTGCTTTCGAATTATCTCCTGTACCAACATGTAGGGTGTATGCACTCATCTGGGGCATTTGCTCTGGCACTTCTGTTCGGCTATTGGCACTCCTTCTTGAAGCAGGTTTTAGAAAACAAAGGCCTTTTCAGATCAAATGCGTCCCAGTTATTTGTCATTGTGCTAAGGAAGTTGTCCTTAAGCAGCTGTCCTTGACCTTCCCTCTTCACAGACCACAGGAGCTGACTTACCACATCTACCACACTAAAAGTACCAGCTTCATTTCTGAGCGATTGAATTGGATCACAGAACCCTTTGAAGTCAGCAGTCAAATGTGGGAAGACAAAAATATGAAAGGTGACCAAAGGAAACCCAACGAGTGATGGGAATGAAAAATCATCATCAATTGATTCCTGTTTTACTATCAGCTCTGGACCATTTAGCATGTTGTGTCTGACGAAAAAGACAGGTATGTTAGAAAATTCTTTAATGTGATTGCTCAAAACTGCTAGAAGTAGATGATAAAGAGACTTCCTGACCAAGGTAGCAGATAAGGTCATTTCAACTTTGAACTTCCTAAGCCAATCATAAAGGAATGGCTGAAAAACATAGAAGGATAGATATTGTGTGGCACTGCTCACGTGAGCTTTTAGTTGGATTTGTGAATGCAAAAATGTTTCTCAAGTGACTCATGACTCACCCATGGTCATGTGAGTGCCATGCAGAAAGCCTGCTTGGGAGTGGCCCTCCTACAGAATGGCTACCTAATTGATAGCTTGACCAGTAATTTATTGGCTTTTTTTGTTGTTGTTGAGTGAAGGACTGTGCATTCAGTGTCTTTCACCACAGTGAAATGTCTTCTGCTGATGCAGTCTGCCAGAGTGGCTTGGTAGGATGAAGTGTTACAGGGTTCTGAGTTTGATTTTTCTTTTTTGCCCTGTTATTGGCATTCCCCTTCTGCTTCTTTTTTAACAGCCGCAAAATGTCAGCATGTTTCCTGGATAGCAGAGCCTTTCTTCCTCGTCAGGAAGAGGAATTCCTCCTCATGACTATATATGCCTCAATATGCCTCCCGGGAAGAGGTGCTAGGAAGGGACAGCAATTCCAGAACATGAATCTGTGCACCAGTGGTCACTGAAGATGCAGCAGAATGATCATACTTGGGGAATGGCAAATATCCCCTCCTTCCTTTCTGATTTAGCAAGAAATGAAAGTGGTACTGGCAAGGCCAAAAGGTACCCAAGAAAAGAAGAGCCAGGCTGAGGTGGCCCTGGAGGGTCACCTGCCTGCTGTTCACTCATCCAGGCTGTCAGAGGAAGGAATGAAATGCACCCGCTGACCCGGGCAAGAATGATTGAAGCCATTATTTGCAAAACAGCAAATCTGTGAAGCTAATATTGCTCGGGGGTGTGCTGTTGGCTATGCAGCTCAAGTCCACAGCTAAAACGGCCTCTTCCCCTGCTCTGGACAGGCGAGGATTTGCAGAACCCACAGCCTGACAGGGCACAATCTGCAGTTTTCTCTAAATACCCATCAACGGCAGGTCCTTGAGGCACGAGAAGGGGAGAAGAGGAGCAGTAAGATGGAGGGGAAACAGGAAAAGCTGTCTAATATATTTTCCATTCAGATCAACAGATGTTTATGATACCACAGAGGATGGAAAGCTGTGCATGGTCCTGACCACGGTGCAGTTTTGCTAGATCAAAGAACCGAGGCGAGCAAGAGCAAAGAAGGCAGACATGGTGAGTACATGATCACTTAAAGAAAGCTATAGAAGGAACTGTGTATGTAAAGGTAGCAAGACATAAACACATGTACATGTTTGTGTGACAGGGTACAGGCAAATAAGATGAATGTGTTTGTTGCTTTTTAACTCAGCCACTTGCCAAATGCCAGTGCATGCCTTGACCAAGAGTCCCATAGAGGAACTTGTCTTGCTGTAAAAACTAGACCTGGGTCAAAACTAGAGAAGGTGTGCAGGCAAAACAGCAACAAAAGCTGTTTGCCTTGGGACGTGCTAACTGAACTACAAAAAACATGCGCAGGTGGCAACTGCTTTTAGGCTGATGCTGCTTTTCCTATAAACATAGGCAAGGAGTGGGCAGTTTGGAAGTTTCCTGTTGGCCGTCTAAGAGCAGAACAAAGGCAATCAGTCAGCAAAGTCAATAAAAATAAATCCACAAAAGAAACACAGAAAACAGCCTGTGCAGCACTGCTGCACTTCACTTGTTTCCTGCCTCTTGCATTGGCCCTACCTGCGGTTTCCATCCTACATGAGTCCAAGTGAGTGAGGGTGGTGGAACCTGGGCCTTGGAGCAAGAATTCTCCTACACAGGGTATTCTTAGCTACAGCAAGTCGTGGCCAGGCAGAAGTCAGCTTGATCAGTAAACTGACACTAAAAAAAGACAGTGTTCAAATGTTAGTTGATTATTTTGAGGAAAACTGGTCCATAACTATCCCTTATTTTATGTAATGAAGTGACTGGTTTCTGTTTGGAAATTAAGAAGCAATCCCATTTCCTCTTGTACTGCCTCCTTCTCATATGCCATCAGCTTTTATTATCATATCCATAGAAACAAACCGCTCAGGATGCCCTAATGTCATTCAGTCAGTTGATTAATTACAAAGATGAGCAATAAATTGTGGTGCACTTTGTCCAGTGGTATTTTTAGCGACCGATTAAAATCAGAGATTGAATAAAACCAGCAGGATGAGAACTTTCCTTTGCGACAAGGTAACAGAGGAAGATCTTTTTTTCTGGCAAACAGGAACAGAATGAAGGGCCAGGTACCTCCCTCAGTACCTGCTGCTCTCTGAACAATTGCTGCCTTGAGGCAATCTCAAGGCAAGACTGCAGACCTACCTTGCTGAGGAGAGGGTTAGGATGTCTCATGTGTGACAGGGGGGACCATGAAGCTGACATGGCAGCGGGTGCTACACTTGGGTTGTCACTCTCCTGTTGGATAGCCGGGGCCAAATCACTCCATTTTCCTGCCATTTCCTTTGTCCCCTCCTGCCTTGCTCTGTCCTGTCCACATACGCTGCCAGGTCTCTGGGGAAGGGACATCTCTCTCGAATTTCCTTGTGCGTGGCCACCAGGGAGGTGTCATTGAATGGCATGTACCAGACATTCTCCAAGTGTAAATTTAGGAATATCTATTGCCAGTCATTGTAACAGCAGAGGTTTATGTGTTCTCGCCGATGACTGAAGTAAGTATTTGTTGGAAGCATGAGTAGTCTTTGCTTCACAAGGAAGACAAATGTGGACACTCTAAGACCGTCAACTTCAGGGCTGTTTGTGCTCCTATTAAATTCAGGCAAAGTTACAGCCACTGGAATTAAACCCAAGCTTAGGACAAGGGTCAGTTCAGAGGTCTGCTAATGTAAGGGGATTTCTTTCTGTTACAGAAAGGCTCCAAGGTTTGGAAAGACTTTTTTTTTTTTTTTTTAAATTTGAATTTAAAAAATTCAAATTTAAGGCCAATATATAAATAGTGTTTAGAAGTGCACTTTGCCCAGAATTTGAAAGGCTGCTTTTTTTTTCTTTTTTTTCTTTTTTTTTCTTTTTTCTTTTTTTCTTTTTTTCTTTTTCTTTACAGTTGTTCTCCAGTTGCTGAAATGTCTGAAGTGGCCAAAACTCCTCCTGACAGATTGTCTCTTGTCCACTAGCTTTCTTGCTGCTCTCTTTCCACCTCTCCCCTTAGGCGATTGGTTTTAGTGGAGTATTTCTGCTATGACCAGCCCCTGCACAGAACGGGCCTTGAGGAGATGGCAGCCTGGGGACTCGCTGCCATTTGTTAGAATGTGTCACAGCTCAGCCAAGATAAATCCTGGTGCTGATCAGCAGTCTTGCTAAAAGGTCATAGCCGAAAAATCAGACGGCAAATCTTGCAAATCTTTGGGCAATTTGCTGTTTTCAAAGATATGAAGAAGAATAAAAGAGATTAAAATAGGACCTAAAGCCACTGACGGCTAAAGCACCATGGGTCACAGTTTGGTTGTCAGGTACCAAATGTTTTATTATTTCTAATGCAGAGGGGTGGGTTTTGTTTGTGTTTATTTTGAGGCAAGATATTAAATAGCTATACTGTCTGTGATTCAAATTTCCAGAGTTTTAATTATATTTCTAAAGCAAGTTTTGTCAAAGAGGACATTGGAGGAAAAATGACTTTTAAATGTGTTATTACTTGTAGAAAGCACAAGCCTTTCATTTGACTAGGTCTTCCACCTGACAAGGATTTTCTGCTCAACTAAATGAAGCAGTTAAAGTCACCAAGTGCCAGCAATCAGTGGTGATGCAGCAGGTATAAATTTGACCCTTTCACTCAGATTTTCAGAGTTTTCAATACTTTTTCATTGATATTGATAGAGCTTAGACAATCTATATCTGCTGTAGAGCTGGAGCTAAACTGATGCTTCTATTACAGGTTCACCCAAAGACTTGATGTCAGGAGGTTTGGGGTGAGCTTTAGGCTGAAGCTTTAGACCAAAGATATTTTCAGAAACAGGAAAAAAAGTGGTGATATTATTCCATAATTCTCCAGCTGTTTGCTTCATATCTGCAAGGAAAATAAAATGCTTTTGATACTACTACTTCCAAATGCAAACCCAAGAACAGAGAGGCAGAATCTACAAGCTCCAGCTTTTCAAGTTCCTATCCCTTCCTGCTGTGCGGATAATAAGTCTCTGATGCATTTCTTGATAAGAGACAACACTGCAAATGGAAAGGCTAAAACCAGGACATTTCTGTGGTGCTTTGTAGGCTCAGTGATGCTCCAGAAGCTTGTAAATACAAGAATGGGAGTTACGGGCTTCTAAGGCTTGTGTGATAAGATTGAATGTTTTTCATTCTTTGTCTGTGCGCACATTGAGAACGACTTTGAGCTGAGAATACAGTTATAATGTAGTTAAATAGCTTTCCTCCCAAGGAACTGATTTTGACTAAGATCCACGTGAGGCTCTGACTCCTGTAGCTTCAGGCGGTCACAGAACATCAGGAACGCCCATAGCCCTGGACTAGAGTGCGCTCGCACTGACCTGCTGGAAAAAGGGTGAGAAAAGCATAATAAAGAGATCTATTAAGCATAACTCTAGGTTTTTGTACTAATCAATGAGGAATAAAGTTGATTTTGAGTCTAGATTAAACTTTTTTTGCCCGCAGATACTTAGTTAAAATCTTTTAATCATTCTTTGTTTCCAGATTTTTCTTATCAAAAATCATAGCTGGTAGCATCCTTATTATGAGAACTGTTGACATCCTTCACGTTCCAGGCTGCAGAATGAAATGTCTATTGAAATCTGTAATAATCTGGAATCCTTTTTTTTTTTTTTTTACCTTAATGTAAGGTTTTTTCTAACACCGTGTCTTCCACGGCAATATGAATATCATCAAAAATCGGTAAAAATATAACTGAAAATGCAAACTTGGAATCTGTGTTCCTTTCATTGAATATAATGGGCTAGACCCTGCTCATCGGTGTAAACATGCAGCAACTCAGTTTCCTTCGGAAGAATGACTTAGCCTGGATCAACAGAGATGAGTCTTACTCTTCAAACTCTATTAGTAGCAGCTCTGTCGTAACCTGCACTAACGAGGAGTTTATTTGAGAGAGTAATTTCCATTGCCAGTAGGTACCATGATTTGGGGGTTGATTTTGATTCCTTCTGAAGGTTCCTAGTAGGTAAAGGAAGGAACCCGCTACCTTTTCAACTGCATCATCACAGTGAAGACCCTCCATGGCCTCTGCCTTGCCACAATCAGGGCGCATACGCTGACCTCCTGACCATGTTTCTGATGGACCTTTGCAACAGGAAAAAAATGCCCCCTACTTTGGGGTGTCCAAGAGGATCTGCTCTTCTCAGGGCAGCTGAGTTTCAGAAAGTTAGCGATTGCTGAAATGTGCTTTCTCATCACCTGCTTTTCCTATCATCACCATCCCATTTGTTTGCCGAGGTACTGAGTAGGCAGCAACATGCCTGCAGCGAACATTTATTTTTAATTTCATCTAGTGTAACTGAGCCCTGCATTATAAGTAACCCTCCTTAGACTCGTCCTGTTAGTCAGACTTTGTTTAGAAGAGCAGCTTCATTTCCGTCGTAGGCAGAGATTTGGCAAGTCGTGTTGAGGTCAGACTTGGTTTAGAAGAGCAGCTTCATTTCCATCCTAGACAGCACCAGTGCAAGTCATGCTGAACACTCAGGTCTGTTGAATTCAAAGGAAAATTTATAGGCGGGCAAGCTCATTTTGGCTTGTGTGATGGAGTTCCTCGGCATAATTTATGAATATGCATTTACACAGGGCTTTCAGATGTGGTGCTGCAAGGAAATGCACAGAGGAGAGTTACTGGGGCTGATTAAATTTAGAGACAATGTGAGAATCACTGATGTTGGCATTCCTCCTCTAGTGCTGGCAATTTGGGGTAGCAGTTTTAAGGCTGTGATTTAGGAGAAGAAGAAAGGACTTGAGCTGAATGTAAAAATGCTCTCAGAAGAAGAGCTGAGAGGAGAAAACCTGCCAAAATCGGAGAGGTTTCAGCACAGGGTCAGCCTACGTTGCTCAGGCAGCAGCAGGAGGAGAGGTGTTTGTGCAGAGCACTGTTATAAAATCCTTCCACTTGTGTTTTGACACACTGCTCCGGTCCAACAGCCCTTGAGTTGGAGTATGCTGGTTTGGGTCACCAGAGAAGAACCCTGAGTCCTGAAACTGGAGCACATCCCGACAGGCCCCGAGGCAGTGGGGAGCGCAGGGGCCGTGCTCTGCTCGGGCACCAGCCGCCCTGCGGCAGCCTCCGTGAGGCCAAACCCTGGGATGCACACGGTGCCAAGATGGCACCGCGGTGCCCGGGGCCGGTTATGGTGAATGAGGACTATGGCATCTCTCATGCAGCCCTGGCCTGTGCCTTTTAGCCAGGACAAGGCTCTTGCTTAAACTCGCGGGGTCCCGAGCAGGGCAAGGCTGGCTGGACTGGCAGAGCGGGCGACAGCGCCAGGGCAGCAGCGGGTGCCCCTGCCAGCCGGCCCTGCTGGGCAAGGGCGGCTCTACCGCCCCCAGGCCAGCCCGGAGGGAGGGGCGGGCAGCGAGGCCGGGGCTCCCTGCCCCCCGCCTCCTCCCGGGGCGCCCGCAGCGCCCGGC
>VZSG01001148.1:0-30562 GCA_013398315.1 Nothoprocta pentlandii | reverse complement strand
CGGGGGTCGCGGGGCGGGGAGGGGGTGGCCCCGGCCCGGGAGGCCACCCGGGAGAGGCGTCCCGGCACGCGCGGCGTCGCTGCCCGGCGCAGCCTCCCCGCTGCGCTGCCCTGCGGGGTTGGAGCTGCCCGGTGCGGGGCTGCGTGCCCGGCAGGACTCCCTGAAGGGGCCCTGAGAGGCTCTGTAGTTAGCAGGGGGAGCGTGCTCAGCTTTAGGGCTTAGTCTCATCACTAGTTGCTGCAGAGCTCAGATTACCGAGGCAGTTTGTGAGGTTTCCCCGGCATTAACTCACCCTGAATCACCTGCCGGCCTTTTCTTGTTTCCTGTTAAATACTTCTCCTCGAGTTTGCCCTGCCATTAGCTGTAAACAGCACGCCGTGGAAACGGTCGTCTGTCAATCCTGGATTGATGCTGCCTCGTACGCCGGCTCTTAATTGCATCCATGTGATGGGAGAGCAGCAGCTCCCGCTGGATTCGCTTGTCTGCATTTGCTGCATTATGAACTTTAATCTTAGAGTCATCCCCGCAAGGCAAACCTAGCCCATCTGTGCTTTTGATCTTCCTGCTAGATTTTGCTCTGCCCCGGGGCATTCTGCCTATCCATCTGTAAAGGTCATCTTAAAAGTCTGTGGCATCCTTTCCTGAAGCATGGTGACTTCTCCTGCAACAGTAGTCTGTGGGAGAGTGCCACACAGTTGCCTGTGTTCGCATATTTCCCATACTCTCCATTTTAATTCTGTTGTAACACTTGTCCTAGCTTTTCTTTTTTAATATGATTGCCTGCTGAGATGAGATCTTTGGTTGTGTCATACGTGGTGACACAGAGTTCCCTCTTCCGAGTTAAGTGATTTTGGTGCTGGGATGATCGTGAGTTGTTTAAATTCCCTACAGGACAGACTTACCTGTGATGAACTTCTCTACCAGTGTCCTAGCCAAAACACCAAATGCCAAGGGGGACTTGGGACAAAAGGTCTGTATAATAGAGGGGCAAAAAGAGCAATTTAGAGAAGGGCATCGTCAGGAAGAACAGATTTGAAATGTGATCTGTGTTGTCCAGCATTTCAATTCTAAGCTGTTGTGCACAGCAAACCAGAACAGAGCGGTGAATTTGTTAGCAGTTACAGCAGCCAGTGAAAGCAAATTGCTTCCCAAATTATTTCTTGCCATCTAATCACCGTGCATGGTCCAGTGCCCATTCTTACCTGGCTCCAGTGACATGGTAGAAGGGATTAGCTTAATTCCTGTCACTTGAGGTTAAAGCAGAGAATGTTCTCCTTTATTCACGATGCAGACGGGCAGCTGCTTTGGGCCAGCGGATGAGGTTCTGGTAGCCTGATTTCATAGCACAGAGCACTTGAAGTAACTGACTGATGAGGCAAAAATCAGACCTCAGGGAAAGATCTTCTGTACCAGAGGCAAGAACAGAGTGGAGTTGAGCAGACTTCCTCAGGAGCTTGAGCAGCAGGTGGCATGGGGGCTGCAAGAACAGGTAGTAAGGAGAGACTGAGCCAAGTATTTACCTCCACAAATGAGAGTGAGTGGAGAGAATGCTATGGAGCAAAAGCGAGGTGGGCTGACGAGGATAGCAGCAAGCTGCAAAAGCCCAGACTTGAAGGAAAGGATGGGGTCGTCTCATTCTGGTTTCCCAGTGTGGTGCTTTTACATTTGTGCTCATCGCGTGTGCATTTCTGTACTTTTGGCAAAGCCATTTTGGTTCTCCTGTCTTATACGTAATAGTCACGGGAGAGAAAATGTAGAAAGATAAGGAAGTGAAAACTGGTATTTCTTCTGCTTTTTTATTTTAGTATTGGCCAGCAGAAGATGCTTTTTCTGTTCCCAGTGGTTCTGGGCTGGCAGCAGGACTTAGAACACAGCACTGCTCCAAAGGAAGACTTTAATTTGGGAGGAAACATCACACTTTGCTTTTGTAGTTCTGATATTTGTGCTACCTTTATTTATTTATTTATTTTCCCCATTTCTAATGTCTGATAGGAGAATCTGTTCATCTGCTTGGACATTAATAATATCATCCATGGGAGTGTTCTACTAGGTGTTCTACTACTAGAAAAGTAGTTTACTAGTTTTACCGTAAAAACAGTGTGAAGAACTGTCAAAATGCTGCCCTGCATCGTGACACTGCTGTGGTCCATGGATGGGGTCTGTAGACAGGCATTGCTCTTCAAGAACATTATGAGGATACAGTGAAAAAGTGACTGTTGATCATTGGACTCTCAACAGCAGGGATGCCATGGATGTAAGGGGTTTATATGGGTTAGAGGGAAAATAAGAAAAGTACTAGGACTAGAACTAAGTACTAACCACTGAGTGTTATTAAATAAAGCACATCATGCTCAGGAATTCTGGAGTTTGGGATGGTGTCTGGATGATGGAGTCTGTACGCCTGTCCTTTTGGTAGCCCTTCCTGTGGATCTGCTTATGGCCACAGTTGGAGATTAGCTAGTCAGGCCCTTATTCAGATCAGGATGCCTGTTTTTCTTTTAAGTAACAGATACCTGCATGGTGGTTTTGCATTGTTAGTGATTTATTAAGAGCTTTAGCCCTTAATCCCATGTCTTTGCTGCCAGGCAGAAGTTCACCCATGGAATAAGATGGTCTTTTTACTCAGTGGGGAAATAAAATTTGTTTTGTTTTTTTCCTTCTGTCACAGTGTTTCCTTGCTTCCACAGTAGAGCACCAGATTTTCTATTTCTTACTGCTTTTGTTTATATTGTCTGTGTAAAGCTGATGAAGATTACGACCCTCTTCCTACCCACACACAAAGGAAGTGGTGTCCATCAATGTTTTGCTTTGCATCCCCAATCTCTACCTCTTTTCCCTGCCCTTTCCGCTACTGCTTTTAGGACTGGGAAGGATAAAAGCATAAACAATGATGTTAAATATAGGTGTATATCTCAAACTCAACTGTCAGTAAAATGCTAACCTCATTACCCGCCCTCTGATCGCAATTAATATTTTTCTTCTGGTTGGGCAATTAAGTAAAACCACAAATTTATGTTACTACCCAGGTCTCTGGACACAATGGGGAATGGATCAATGAAACCCAAGCACTTGAGGCATCCAGATAGACATATAGCAAGCCTCTCTGCTGGCTGTACTGGCAGCTATAAGTTCCTGAAGGATCCAGCTCTGGGCATCGGTGTGAGTGGGCAAGCTGATGTTCTCTGCAGCAGCTTGCTGGAACTGGAAAAGGAGCTGAAGAGGAAAGATGAAGAGTTACGAGCCAGCGAATGCCGCGTTGCTGAGCTGCAGGAGCAGCTGGCCGTGCAGACCAAGGTCATAGCAGAACTCACCAAGGAACTTCAGAACAAGTGTATCCAGCTGAACAAGCTGCAGGATGTTGTTCATGTGCAGGGAGAGAGCTCTCTTCAGACTTCTCCATTTAACGTGGCTCCGAGGATGAAAGTCGCCGCTAATAGGAGGAGAGGTGCTAAGGAAGGTGTGTCTGCAGAACCGACAACGTGGCTGTATGACCAGAGCAAGCAAGCGAGGTTTTCCTTTGAAAAAGCAAGAGTCAGAAAGGATTCCAGGTGAGCTCACTGCATGCCGGCTGTATGCCTGTATTTCTGCTGTTGCAATGACATTCTCTTCCAGAAAAGGGGTCGTCCTGCTGGAAAGCAGCTCCACGGAGAGGGACCTGGGAGTCCTGGTTGACCCCAAGTTAACCATGAGTCAGCAGTGTGCCCTCGTGGCCAAGAAGGCCAACGGGATCCTGGCCTGCATCAGGACTGTTGCCAGCAGGTCAAGGGAGGTGATTCTGCCCCTCTCCTCAGCTCTGGTGAGGCCACACCTGGAGTACTGTGTACAGTTCTGGGCTCCCCAGTAAAAGAGGGATGTGGAGCTCCTAGAGAGGGTCCAGCAGAGAGCAACTGAGATGATTAGGGGACTGGAACATCCATCATATGAGGAGAGACAGAGTGAACTGGGCCTGTTCAGCTTGGAGAAGAGAAGGCTGAGAGGGGATCTGATTAACAGGTATAAGTTCATGAAGGGAGAGTGCAGAGAAGAAGGGGACAAGCTCTTCTCCTTGGCGGCCAGCGATAGGACAAGGGGAAATGGGCTTAAGCTGAAACACAGGAAGTTCCATCTCCAGGTGAGAGGGAACTTCTGTACTGGGAGGGTGACAGAGCCCTGGAACAGGCTGCCCAGGGAGGTTGTGGAGTCTCCTTCTCTGGAGGTCTTCAAAATCCACCTGGATACCATCCTGTGCCACATGCTCTGGGTGTCCCTGCTTGAGCAGGAAGGTTGGACTAGATGATCTCTAGAGGTCCCTTCCAACTTTGAACATTCTGTGATTCTGTGAAAAGTCCTTTCCAATTTCTTTTCTTTGCCCTCCAAGTGACACTGTCTTCATTCTCTGCTTTTTAGACTTTTCATATCTCTGTTGGACACCGGCTAGTCTTCTAAGTTTGGGGTTTTTTTTGTTTGCTTTTTACCAAACAGTGCAGTCAAAGTGTTCATTCTTTCAGAGCTAACAAGATCATGTCATGGGGAAGGGTATTCCCACTGGTATTTGGGGAAAAAGCATGAGAGATGTTTAAAATCATATGAGGAAGAACTTCTTTTCTATGAAGGTGACAGGACCCTGGAATGGGTTGTCCAGGGAGGTTGTGGAGTCTTCCTCTGGAGGTCTTCCAAACCTACCTGGATGCCACCCCATGCTCTGGGTGTCCCTGCTGGAGCAGGGAGTTGGACTAGATGGTCTCTAGAGGTCCCTTCCAACCTCAACCATCTTGTGATTCTGTGAAAACCTGTTGCAGTGTGTGTTTGTGAAGGGGGCTCATACTACTGCACTCCCTGGTACCTGAAGCAGTGAGAACTTTTGAAGGGTAAGAGTCTTCTGGAGAGGTGAGGGAAGTAGACAGGACAGGGAATCCATTCAGGGAATCACATAAACTCAGATGACTACAGTGAGAATTGGTTGGGAAGAGCACCTGGCTGCATCTTAAATGTTCTGGGCACATTATGAACATTTATTCTGAACTGTGTAAAAACAGTGAGTCCAGTGTTGACATAATCTGGTACAAAATATAACAAAATGGTTTGTATAGGGTGATTATCTTTCTGGAGGCTTTTTCCTGCCTTCCAGCTTTTGGCAATCATGTTTTAGGGACCTCTCCATTAGGGATCTGAATGTACTTTTTCCTCTTGAAATCCAATTATACCCCTGCAAAAGCCAGTGGTAGCTGTGACAGGAGCTGACCTTGTGGACAGAGTTATCCGGATTGGTATCTTTAAACATACCCTTAGGCCTGCTTTTACCTTGCAGTGTCCCAAGTATCTGCCAGAGCACAGTGCTGTCCAGAATAAACCTGGACTTCAGTTAGCAGCTCAAGTGTCTCAGACCTGTGGGGAGCTGTGTGGTTATTTTATGAAGGATTCATCGCATAGATGGATCCTTACTATAACTGACATGATAAAAGTCGTCAATATGGATTGAGCTATCACCACTCACATCCAGCATTACATGTTAGAAGTGTCTCATGAACCAGAAAGGAGGTCTGAGTCACCAACAGGAGCTGCGAGCTTCAGCTAGCAGTACTTTTTTCCAGAAGAAGAGAATTGTGATAATATCTTGTCTCCAGTGGCTTGATAGTTTCAAAAAAATTGTGTGAAAGCTATTCTGTTTGTAATTGCTTGTCCTCTCCCAGCATGATCCGTGTGCTCAAGTCCACCAGCGGTTTCTCCAGCTTGCCTTCAGAAGTGCTGCTTGTAACTGCAGCAAGGAGTGAAGCGAAGAGAGCAGCCAGGCAATAAGGGACAAAGTGCACCACAGAGCTGGCTGCTTAGGACGAATGCAAATATTGCCGTTTATACCGTCTAAATGCAGTGCTCATCATACTATGGATCAGCAAAGTGAAGAGACCTGAATATTTTTGTTCAGGACTCTGTGGCTGAGCACTTCAAAATACTTTTTTTTTATATATTCCATCTCCCATTTCTTTCTGAAGAAGATACCGTAGAACACAACCGGATGAAGAAGTCCATCCTTTCTTTACCTCTTTCATCTCTTGAGAATCTTTGAATGGGATTCAGAGATTATCTTTGTTAGTGGTAGGTTTCCCACTGATTGATTAGGATTTAAAATAGACTGATCTTCATTTCACTGAAAGCAAAAGAAATGTTTTAGCTTTGCCCAAAAGGCTGAGCAGACCATTCTTCCCTCTGCTCTCCACCATCTACAGCTTTCCCATTTCTCCATTTGTCCCTTTGTTCCCTTCTGTTCTCTTGAACTCTTTCCCAGCTTCCTTCATTTGCACATTCTTTAATTCAAGTTGTAGTCTTCTATGATGGCCAGAAACTTTGAATTGCCTCTTAATTATTGTCCTGAGAAGAGGTAATGTGAGAATGAAATGGAGCTCATGATTTCTGGTTCATTATCTAGTGCTAGAAAATGCACAAACTTTGCCAGAGTAATTAGCATGCCAGCCTATTTGCCATGTATTCCTTAAAACATAAAAAAGAGGTGGCACCTCAAACTGCACTATGCAAAAATAGTTAAAGCCAGTTTGGGACACTGAGCTAATCTTCAGGTTTTAATAGAAAAATAGTAATTTGGCAAATATGGTTAAATTCTCAGCTGAGTAAAGAGCTCAAGTAGATTTTCTTCCTGTGAGCCAGAATTATGACTGAAGAAAAAGGTATTTTACAGTATATCTGTTGTGTGATGAGGTTTGAATGGCTAGAATTCAGAAAATCAGCTCTAGGATGTACTATTTTTTTTATTATGTCACAGATTAAATAATATTTTCCTATATTAATCTTATTAATGGTTTACCTAGTGTTTTTTAATGGAAACAAGGTTTAATTACAAAATTTAATTAAGAAAAACCACAAAAGTTTTAAGATTTAATTAAAAATAGAAATTAAAACAAATCTTAACAAAAAAAAAAGTTAAAATTCTTCCATAACTAACTGTTTTGTAGCTCGCTAGCTCTTGGTAGGACATGAAGTGGCAATATTCCTGGGCTTTACTCCAAGAGCATGTCCAGAGTTGGAGTTTTATTATTGCTGGCATTACAGCAATCGCAGGCTTTGGTTTTCACAGTGATATTTTGCAGTGATATTCTTTATTTTTGTCTAAAATGACAGGTAATAGGCAGGTAGTTTTGTTCTACATATAGTTTAGACACCAAGAGTTCATGTATTTTTCCAGCTAAAAATCTGAAACTCAATTATAAATTTGAGTACAGTATGGATCCTTGTTACCTGCTTTCCAATGGTTGAAAGCATTGACTTTGTGACTTTTTCAGGCTTTAGGCTTTGAAAGAATAGGTAGCTTGGAATGCAATACAGCAAGAATGGCTGCCTTAAATTAATGCAATTATTAATGAAACCTCACTTCCTGTGGATAATCAAGTTAAAAACCTTGAAGAACATGCTCAGAAATATTTCAGTCATTCACAAATTTGCATTTTTATTCTATTGCCACGGTCAGCATAGTAGTAGTTGTTTATCTTTAGATGTGTAGCTTTTAGGTCTAGGCATAATGCTTTTTTTTTGTACTTTTTAGTTAGTATATTTTATAAAGCCCCACGCATCACATGCTCACAGGGAAAATGAGTAGATAAATAGATATATTTACACTTTCTTCAACAAAATAAGTGATAGTGTAAGATTTTGCTCAGACATTTTGTAGGGGTGAGCTTTGGGCAAGCTTAGTCCTTTTTTCTTTTCCAAATATTTTAGAAGGTGACAAATGTGAGAAAATATCACCTAACTGTGTTACAGGAAGATCTCCAGGGGATCTTCTTGAATTTGCCTCAAGTCTAGCATCAAGCTAGACACCTTGAGAAGCAGCTGATGGAACAAACAGCGTAATTATGAAGGATTCATTTGGCAGGGCTTTTGAGTACAATATTTTTGTCTGGCGTAGCTCAACATGACTGATTTTAGCAACAGGCCTAGAAGCTTTGCACAGTGCTTGAACTGTCAAATATGAGTGGATTATTTCTTATGTGCATATTTAATCTCTTGAGATAGTTGAATAAGTTCATCTTTTCTCTCAGCTTCCCCAAAAACGTGGATTTACTAGATGGAAATTTGATCTTTGAAAAATTTTGGCAAAGGCATGAAAATTTTGGAGGTTTGAACATGATCTTTTGGAAAGCAGATTCCTCTCAAAAATCTTTCAAACAGGAATTCTTCTACTTTTTTTCTTCAGGGCTGGCTGAATCACCAAGAGCAAGTTTCCTTGTACTTCAGTGCATTAAAAAATGCTGCTTGATTTACTGGAATGGGAAGAACGTGGTAGTGCTCAAGAGATGTGTATATGAGGCACTTAGTGACATGGTTTAGCAGGCATGGGGTTGAAGGGTTTACAGTTGGATTTGATCTTGAAAGGCTTTTCCAACCTTAATTCCAACCTTAATTCAGCCTTAAGGCTTTTCCAGCCGTGATGATGCTGTGATTCTATGTCCAAAATTGTTCATATGAGTGTTACCTAGCATCTGTGGGGCTTGTTTTCCCATTTTTCTAGAACTTGCAACCTCCATCAGCAATGCCTAAGCTATCCATGTAAAATCCCGTCCCATTGTGGCTCAGGATCTTGACTTTAGCCATTACTGGAAGGGGAGCAAGAACTGAACTCTACACGTGCAGGAATAGGAAGTGTAGCTCCACAGAGGATAGGTCATGTCTTTTAGTTGTGTGATGACACATAGATTCATCAGTCTTAAGATGGAAATAACTGGGCAGTTCTGTTGTCAAAAACCAGTTCTTTGACTGGCAAGTGCTTTTTCTGAATGGGTGCTTGGGAATATATTCCAAGAGGAACACATCCTCGACAGCTAATAGTGGAGAGGAGCTTGAAGGCAGGAGAAGGATACTGTAGCAGCTGGTGAAAGAAAGCTAATCTTGTTCATGGTAGACCTTATAGAAGTACTTAAAAAAATGGAAAGATGGGTGTGTGGAGCTGTGCACCCACTTTTTAGCTCTGTAAAGTATTCACAGTGGTGATGGCTAGCAGGAGTATGGTTAGATGCCTTCTGTCCTTCCAGGAAAACTTATTACTCCCAGCAGCTTTTTTTTTTATTATTATTATTTTTATTATTATTATTACTATTTTATATTACATATTACTCCCAGCAGCTTTTCTCACACTTGGGATGGGTATTGGGGAAGCTGGCATGCCGTGCTGGTGGCCCATGAAACCGGTGCAGAACCTGAACCGTGGTTTTGATTATCTTAGATCCTGAGAAGCACTGAGAAGCCAGCAACACTTTCTGAAAACAGTGTAGTCCTCTATCTGCATCTCTGGAAGCTACAGCACTTATATATCACTTCATCAGCCATTTCTATGTTTTATTGCAGTACTGTGTGGAGGATGCAGGGCAGGATCAATTAAATTTCATTTCTAGCAGAAAATGAAGTTAATGATTATATTCTAATGTAACTTGCTTCTGGAAGAAAAGGTTTTATGTTTTCTAATTCAGGCTCTAAGTACAATCATTACCACGGATATTGTTTTTTATTTTCTGGCTTCTTGTCATTACCATTACTGCTTTTCAGCCACTATATGCATAGTAAGGCAGGTAGATACGACTAAATAATCGTTCATTCCTATATTCCCCCTCCAAAGATTTGATTGCACGACCTAATCCTGATAACCTTGTGTACATGTATGGAAGCAGGAATGGGCTTTAGATGCTTCAGCAAGTTGAAGCTATCTTGACATGAATGAATATCTGGTAAACAGAATGGTCCTGTGATACTAGATCTGGGTTTTTTTTCTTTTTTGGAACCAGTGAGAAGAAGCTCATCACGGATGCCCTGAATAAAAATCAGTTCCTGAAGAGACTGGAGCCTCAGCAGATCCGGGACATGGTGGAATGTATGTATGAAAGGACTTACCAGCAAGGGAGCTATATCATCAGGCAGGGAGAGCCAGGCAATCACATTTTTGTACTCGAAGGTAAGTGCTGCTTGGTTGTACGGTGCATATACACCAGAAGGAGGGAAGTCGCGTAGAAGTCTCTACAGGAGACCTCAGTGTTGACTTTTGTTCTGCTAAATTATTCCTACTGGCCCTGCTGAGGGCAATGGGAGTTTTACCTGTATTTTTGTTAGTTTGTTCGTTTGTTTTTTTGTGAAACAGCGTGAGGGCAACAGAAGGTGCCTTAGAAACTTCTACCTGGCTGTAATGCTCTTTCCCATGTAAAGGAGCTTGAGAGACTTCCTTCACTTTGAAAGCTGAGAGGACAACAAATCTTAGCTGTTGCAGATACAGCCAAACCTCTCTTGTCCAAATAATCCTGTCCGAATAGCAGATATTCTTTTAAGCCCTGCAAGTTGCTCTGTGGTGAAACCATTTCTAAAATAAACTTACCTTTCAGTATTTCTACGAGCTCTTACCAGTTTCCTATGTGTAGGATCTTGAGAGACAAGGTCCAAGTTAACTGTTCTCAGAATTCAGGGCTCTTTTTGTTTAAAGACAACTGTGCGAAGATGACCTCATAAAATGACAACAGCGGATCTGAAATTATCTTGGTGTTGTCGTCTTTGTTGACTGCTGCTGCTTTGTCCCTCAAACCTCAATAAAGAGCGTGCAGAGATCAGCTCTACTGGAGCTGGGCACCTGGGAGTTACACTGGAGGAAATGTTCTCTTTCATCATCTCACTCCGACAAGAAATAAAGGACAGAAAGACAGTGCTAAAGAAATTTGCATTTGGAATTCATTTGCAAACTTCATTAATTCTGGACCACTAGGAGGGCTAGCAGCTCTTAAAAAATCGAGTTCCTGCTGCAGGGAGTATGAAAGGCTGCTCTGTCGAGGCAGAAATATTAAAGGCAGAATTGAACATGGCATATATTAGAAGGCACATCTGCTGTCTTCTGGCCTTATGCAGATGGGTTAGTGTAATAAAAAAAAAAAAAAAAAGTGGTAGCTCTGCTTATATAACGTACATGGTGCAGGGAAAAAGGGGAGAGAGGGCTCTCATAATGGGGGGCTCTATTCTTATTAAGCCCGATGATAAAATTTTGAAAAACGTGTGAAATTTGAAGATGGGTTTGTGAGCCCAGTTTTGTTGGTTCAGTAGCCTTTCTTTTCTGAGGAAATAATGTATTTTCTGAGGAAATAACTTTTAGGGACATGTGTAATGGACAGATTTCTTAGGACATACACCTAAGAAGAAATATTCACAATGTCTTTGACTTCTGCTAAATGTATGGTAAGACTCAAGGACCATTTCTTACAGGAGGTCATACTTCTCCTTCTCCTGCTCTCTCCCCTACATTCTGCACATACTCACATGCATATTAAAAAACTTTATGAGCAGTTTCTCTTATGAGCTCTGTTATATGACTAGTTTGCCGAGGAGGTAATCGCAACCACTTTGGGTAATATGTGTAGTAATCTCAACCACTTTGGGTAATCTGTGTAGTAGAGCTCAGTTTTAATGCTTCTCATCTTGCTGACTTTTGACAGAGGGCAATCTGGAAGTCTTTCAGCAGAACAAGCTGCTCTCCTCCATACCTGTGTGGACCGCATTTGGAGAACTAGCCATTTTATACAACTGCACGCGGACAGCCTCTGTGAAAGGTACGCAAGGCTTGTTTTGGCAACATTGCTCAAAATAAGCTATTGGGAAGTCTCGTGTATCCTGTTATTTTTCTCTGAAGTCAGCATTTAATAAATGTCTGCGTGGGCTGGCTATCCTCAGTAACTTCCCATTTGCTTCTTGGAGTTCTTTGTGCCTAGGGAATCTAATACCATGTCAGGAATATATTTCCATCTGTAAGAGTGGCCTTCGATAAAGAGTCAAACATCTCCAAAGTCTTTGATGAGCCAGATCTGTACGAAGCTAACTGCAAAGGAAGGTTTATTTTGAAAAGTTGAGTGATTTAGTGGGAATGATATTGATCTTTGGCTCTTTTACTCTTGTTTCAAATGTAGCCTGGAGGTTTAAATTACAGTAAGTTTGAGAAGATTTCAGGAGCATGTTTTTGGTTTTGTTTTTGATAGAGTGCGATAAGGACTAATTTGAAAGGAAATAGAAGATGGAGGAGTTTATTGCTTTTGTGTTTTCCAGGTTCCATTTTCACTTTTTAGATTCTTTCAGTGTGGAAGGAGAGAAAAATAAAGCCTTAGAATTTGTATTCAACTGAGTAAACCTTATAACTGTAGGTGAAAAAAAATGCCGCTTTTATTTTTTTCTTCTCTCTAACTAGTTATTTTGACTCTATTTCCTTCCTTTAGAAAATACTGAGTGCCTTATGTTGGGGGTAAGTGGTGTTGGGTCTCTGAGCATCTATTTGCAGGTGGATTTAGAAAAGGAACACTTGCCCAATTCAGTGTGTCATATTGCTGAGGGCAACGTCACTGCTTATTCCCATGTACGCCACCAAACTCGTTCCTGTGCCTTTGCAACAGACTATCAGCAGTGCCTGGAATGGTCAGTAAGGTTTTATTTTCATCCTCTGGCACATAGTGGAGTGACTGGAATATTACACGGGAGAAGATAGACTGCTGAGGTGAAATATGCAATGTAACCTTTTCTCTTCACCGTAATGTGACTTACTTTCCAATTGCTCCAAGGCAAGTTTCAAGTTAGGTTTGGGTTATAGCATAAAGATATATTCTTCAGCTGGAATCTCTGTAAAAAAAGGAAAGGGAAAAGGAGAGGGAAAGGGAAAGGGATACCCTGCATCTTAGAGTACAGGTACATGCAGTCAGAGGCCAGATTCTCTTTTCCTTGACTTGACGTAGGAATAACTTGACCGACTACCGGCTTGTTGTGAAGTCTCTCTTGACTGGAAAGCTAAACAGACCTATTGGGGGATGCCGTGGGTAACATGGGGTAGAGATCTGACCTGACACGTGGGAGAAGATAGAGAGTCTGATCACAAAGGCAGTGGGAGAGATGAAGCTTCTAGGTGAGACATCTCCTCTAGGCCTGGCCTTCTGTAAGGGAAATACTGGCTTTTGCTTTGTGTTTACGGTGCTGGATATAAATATCCATCTGCCTGCATAAGACTGTCTTTTAATCCATTCAGCGGCCCTTGGTTCCTTTTCTAGCCTGTTCTAATTATTCCATGGCAAAGCCGTGAGTGATCAAACCCAGCTTTAATTCATCTTCCTCATGGTCTCCTATCCACCATCCCATAAAAATAATTTCATTTTGGAGGTTACTATCTGTTCTTGCCTAAATCTGCAGGAAGCCTGAAACACTGGTGAGTTTGAAGAGGGTGTGTTGACTTAAAGAAAAGGCACAAACGGAACAAAACAAGTTGTTATTCATTTTTTAGAGCTACTGGTCTTTCTTCTTGCATCCAGCTTAAGCGCTCCATCATTGCTGCCTATGCAGAGGCAAGTTATTACATTTAATCGCTTTGTGCTGCGGCTGCCTGATAAACAGAGCGGCATCAATAATTTGATTATTCTTTTTCCTCTCTTCGACTGTGCTCCCTGTTTTCTTTCTTGTGTGCAGCGCACTATTAGCATCCTAAAGGTCCTGCACAGCAAGATGTTAGGCTATTTTAGACCTTTGTTCATGTTAATTGGTTTTTAGATAGCTCATTACAGACAAGAAAGGGTGTTTGCATATTTAAAATCACTGCAGAATTTTTCCTCCCCTCATCCCCAATAGCTTCCCTCATGAGTGTTTCTCATAGTGGAGACAGAGCAGTGCAAATGCCTTCGCTGAGCATGGCTAGTAAATACTTTTTGACTTTTTTCACTGGGTCTGGGTGTAGTAAACTCTTTACTTGTGGTCTTTAGAAAAAAAAGCAAGTAAAGGATTTAAGCCAGAAAGGGTTTTTTAACGACTGGTAGCACTCAGCAATATCTTTCTGTGCAGCAGCTGCATTTGAACATGGGAACATGAGTTTCTGCTACATTTGTTTCTAAATTTGTTTCTCTGTCTCATCTTTGAGATTACAGTTTTATTTTTTCCAACTGTATAATTGCTTTATTCATTATGGGGGCAAGATAGATGAGATGGGTTCTCATTACCTTTCATACTTATCATTTTGCCTTCACGCAATGGGAACTGGAAGATATTGTTCAGAATAAAGACAAGAATGAAACAGCACCTTTGTTCTCCCTCTCAGTGTCCAGAAATATTTTATTTGAATTAAAGTATTTTTGAGCTGTGTTCTTTTTAAGCAAAAGTCTGATAGCAGTTAAGAGTATTTGCACTTCATGGCTTCATACAGAGACTAATAACTGACTTTAGTGCATCATTTTAAACCTGAGATTGTTCTGTAAAAATGTTTTTCTTTGTTTCTGGTAAGTCAGCAAATTGAGGAAATTGGTCGTTCTGGCTTTTTTTTGAAGATTTCTTTAACCCAGAGAAAAACAGTTTTCTTTCTTTATGTGGCAAACATTAAAATGATAAATAAAATGTAGCATCTTTTTAAAGAAGAGATGAAATTAAATGGAATTTACTTATTTAGCTTAAAAATAAGAATCATAACGTGTTTTGTTGTGTCAGCTATTGCACACACAGGCCGCTTAGTTGTTTGTATCTTGCATGTATTTTCCATATTAATAATTTGATTATCTTTCCAAAGGTGATCGGTACTTTCTAATATTTTGTTTACCATTTATTCTCATATGAATAGGCTAAATTAGAGGGAAAATGTGATGGGATCAATGGATTCCATTAAATGAAATGGATTTCTTTACCTCTGCTCTTCCCATCTTCTTGTGTATCTCACAAATATTTGCATGTAATCTGAATTAGGGATGGATCTAGCTGTAATATTCAACACTTAGATCCTGAGTTTTGGAACCTTAGACCGAGGGTTTTGTTGTTCCTCACATGAGCTCTTTTACAGATTAAATTGCAATTCTGGACTGACACTCTTGCCACGATTAGGAATAGGAAATGAGGAAATTTCACGAATATTCATCTCGCAGCTTGTTGGGTTGCATGGGAAGCACTCAGTGGAGGCACCAAGTGTAAATCTAAGCCTTATTTTAGTTATCATCATTGAAAAGGGAGCTCATTTCTTTGAAATGCTTGGTTGTGCTAGCTACTGATGATCTGTCTTTGTGCACGTTTCAAGAGTTAGGCTCTCCTGCCCCATGCCTGGATCCTCTATTATCTTCCATCAGATCATTAGGAAACATTGTTGAGTTTGTTGTGTGTGCTTCTTCCTTTCCCAAAGCCACCACCAATGTTAAAACATGGGCACTGGACAGAGAAGTGTTCCAAAATATCATGAGGGTGACTGCCCAAACCAGACAAGAGCAATACCGGGGCTTCCTTAGAAGGTAAGCGTGATGCATTTCTATTCCTAAGCGCTGGCTTAGATTACTTTGTGAGGGGCACAACATATATTATGCCTCTTTTTAAAGAGAAAGAGAGACAGAACTATAGGTGCCCATAGTGCAGGGGAACTCGGTAACTTAGATATTTCCCTCTGTTGATTTTTTTTGAGGATTCACCGGAGTGGTTTTTTTTTTTTCTCATTTTGATGTGTTTTCTCTTGCGTCGCGTTTTGTACTTGATGGGATGGAAGCTTTTAAGGAATAGAACAAATGTATAGCAAGGCTGCATTGCCAGAAGATGAAACAGCATATTATTGAATAAATAAGGTTAACAAAATCCTCCAACTGGACGTAAATTTGCAGCTTGAGCAGATTAAATGGGATATTCCTCAACTCTAGGAGGCTGTAAAAGCATGTGTTTAGTAATTTATTAACTAATTCCAACATAAATTCCTGGCCCAGGGAATCTGTAGAGAGGTAGTATAGAAAAGTCTCCCTTCTGTGAGGCACATTGGGAGATATATGGTGCTCTTCCTTTAGGAAGAAGATCATATGAGATGCTCCAAACCACAAGTAGCTGATTTAGTATTTTTCTCACTTCTTTTTTTTTTTAAAAAAAAAAAAGAAAGAAAAAAGCAAAGAATGCCCATTATGCTGTAGTTTCTAAATGAGATCTCAACCGTGCCCATGCACACAATGTTTTGTGTATTTTTGCATTCAACCCTTGTCTCCGTATTGGATTTCTATAAATATTTCTGTGTTGTTATGTATAGCTACACTAGCTTAGGTGTTTATAAAATGTGGTTGTACAAGCTGTATAGATGAGAGGAGATTATGAAAAAAATATTAATGATAACTATTTTTGGTGTTTTCCTGGCATTTCTGCTATTGGGAAGCGTGTCCCTGCTGAAACGCTTACCTGAAGATAAATTAACCAAGATCATGGACTGCCTGGAAGTGGTAAGATGTCATTAAGATCTTCTGAACAGTGCTCAGTGAGCTTGAAGAAGAAGAAGAAATAAAAATAAAGAATATAAAAATAAAAATTAATTATATTTTTAACATATCAGTGTTTTTAGAATGATCAGAGTAGAAATTCAGGCTGGCAGCAAATAATGTTTAATGGCCATTTAATGGGAAGCTGTATCTCTAGACTCTTAATAAGTCAAACGAGTAGATTAGAGGATGCAGAATCTCACCTGAATCAATAGGAAGCACAGAAAGATTTTGATAATACTTTTGCTCAGTTCCCCCTGTCCCATAAGGATGTTGCCAGTGTTAATATCTTTTTAAAAACAAATAACGCGCTGCTGCATTAAGGTATATTATAGGTTGGTCAGCGTGCTTTAAATAGCATTGATGCAATGGGGCATTCGTGTGTTTCAGAAGTCTGCATAGTAATCCAATTTTTCAAATATCTCTGTTCTCCTCCACAGGAGTACTATGATAAGGGAGATTATGTAATTCGGGAAGGAGAAGAGGGCAGTACCTTCTTTATTATAGCAAAAGGAAAGGTAAGATATACTGAAGTTAACTGTTAGAATGCAACCTATATGGACATCTGTATGTCATAAGCTTGTTTTTTTTAATATTATTATCATTTCATTTTTCAATGAAATGGGATTTATGATGCTGTGTTTTAAAGGGTGGAAAGAGACAATGGTGATGAAAATAAATATATATTTATTTCAGTGTCACAGCGAAAATTTAGGAGGGACTGGGGACTGTTTTGAGATTTTTGTTTTTAACGGGAGGGAGGAATTATATTTGTAACTCTTAATGAAACATTGCTGAGCTTTCGACATCCATGAGATATATGGAAAAGAAGGAAAAGCCATGGGTTGCTTTGAATGTTATTGTGCTAAATATTTGTTCCTCTGCTTCCCAGGTGAAAGTCACCCAGAGTACGGCAGGTCACTCTCAGCCCCAGCTGATTAAGACGCTCCATAAGGGCGATTACTTTGGGGAAAAGGCTCTCATTAGGTGAGTTGACACTGTTGGATTCATATTGCCTGGTGCTGGAATCGATCTATCAGGGTATGTCTGATTGTACACCTCTAACTGCATTGAATATAAGTTTGGGGTTGGTTATTAGGATTCCAAACAGAGGAAACCAGCAGAGAAAAGCAATGGGGTGTGAGCCACGTAGCTTCCTTCAAAAATATGTATCCAGGCTTTCCTGATATATCCAAGTACCTGATTTTCCCTATACTTCACCAGATGTTGTATCTGGGCTCCAGATGATTTTTACCTATACGGCACCATGCCATAATGTGGATTACAATAGTTCAGTTCTGTTTTTTTGGGGTGGAGGAGGCTTTTACTGTTAGAATTTATATGGTAATTGTGTCTAGGGCGATTGCTGTGAGCACTGATTCGATTTTAAACCCGTGACAGATAGTGCTCGCAAGAATTAAATAAAAGCAACCGTTTGAGCAGGGGGAACTTTCCTGTGCTCATTACCTTAAGCATTCCCTTTATTTTCTTTGTGTATTTGCGAGCAGTCTCTCAGGAGCCTCAGGAATGTTTAGAGCATTCATATCGCATAGGTTGTCTTGTCTGAGGAAACAAAAAAAAGTCTGTCTTTCTTTTCTAGCAGCCAACCAGACAGGTAAATTCACATAGGGCATAAATATTTTACAGTAAGCTTTCTTTATCCCTTCTCTCAACTGGAAGTCTGGCAAATCTGAATACCGAACAACCATCTCTGAAATACGTCTTGACTTGTTTACGGTCACTAGAAAGCTGAACAACGGAGAGAACTAGATGATAATAGGGGAGAATAATGGCTCTTGTTAAAATGCTGGCATTGGGGATTTGCTTTAGCAGCGCTTAGCCAAGCACAGGCCGCAGGGGCCTTCGAGGAGTTTTCCCTATACCAAAAGCGCCCCTTCCTGGGAACAGGGTGGGAAGCTTCCAGGATTTCTGTGTGCTTCTAAATTCTTCCTAATCTCTTTCATTTCCTAGTGATGATGTCAGATCAGCCAACATCATTGCCGACGAAAATCACGTGGAGTGCCTCGTTATAGACAGAGAGTAAGTGCCACGGTATGGGTTAACCAGTCATCCCTTTCGGTAGGTCACGAACAAGATGTGACTCTGGAGTCACCTCGGTGTCACATAACCACAGTTCTTTTCTTAAGTGAATGCTGAGTAAGTGCTCCACTGTGGTCATGCTTCAAGGCTCTTGCAAGTGGCTTCAAGTAATAGCGTAAAGCTCAGCTCGGGTCCCTCCATTTTGGTTGCTTCTCTTTCCACCAACTTTCCAATCAATAGTTTATACTATTTCCTTCATGGTTTAGGACATTTAATCAAACTGTTGGAACCTTTGAAGAGCTCCAAAGCTACCTTGAGGGTTACGTGGCTAACCTGGCCCGCGCTGATGAGAAACGACATGCAAAGTAAGTCTGATCTTCTGTCAGACACCTCTTTCTTAAGTGGGCATAAACCTGAGCCTTAGATGTGCTGGTAACATCATGGATGGTAGCTGGGGGAGATGGAGCCTTAGGAATAACACCACTCACTATAATAAAACAGTATGAATATGCTTATTGGATCAAAGAAATTTTCTGTTTTGAAACAAAAATAACGGAGAATCTCAATATATTGATTTCCAATATACAGATCAAGCTATATTTATATGGACAGCTAAAGAAGAGAGCACTTAATGGATCGTTTTTGTGTGGGGAAAAAAGAAAAGCCAGTGTTATACATCAGGAGTCTTCGCCATCTCTTTTTTTCCCCCTTAAAGAACAAACAAACAAAAATGCCAGGGTGAAATGTTATATTGCAAAGATTTTATCTGCTCAACATTTAAGTACTAAAATTCTGCTATCCAAATAATTCCTATGCATTTGTTGGAAATAAAATGAAGATTGTTTTTTGTAAAAACGCTTTGTTTTTACAAAAGACTGAAAGAAATACAAATGTGCTCAAGTCATGGAGTTATCATTTGTATTCTCATGGTAAATTCTTCTACTAATACAATTTCAGAAGTCCACCATAGGAGATAAGAAAAACAGATTACTGCATAAGAGTGAAATTGCCATTTCAAAAGCAAGTATTCAGACATAAAAGATGTTTTTTGGTTATGTTTCAGTGTAGCAGTGCTGTGATTAAAGAGTTTGCTTTTAGCTGTGGATTATACCTGTAGCTTATCCACATCTGATTTCAACCTCAGCCCCATTGGAAGATTAGCCAAGGATGTTTTACTTCTGAACCAAAAGACAGCTGCACTTTTATTTTTGATTTTTCTACTGGAGCTGGTACACAGTAATTCAGAAACTCATTTTCCAATTTCAAGTGCCCAAAATTTGCAAGCTGACCGCATAATTATGAACCTCATCATAATTATGATGAGGTTCTTGGTAAAAATACCATTGTTTGTAGTTGGTGACCATTAATACTAGCTCATTTCTAATTTATTAGTAAAGCATAAACAGAAAGAAAATGCTTTTTCATGGAATAAAGATCCATGGAATTTCAAGATCCTGATGGGGAATGAGAAGCTTTTTCTCTTCCTTCTTTATTGAGGTATTAAGAGTAATGTGATCCAGGTTGCTCACAGGCCAACTTTTTTTTTTTTTGTATTAACTCAGAAGAAGATCCCTCTGTGGCCAACTGACCAGAGAAGTCTCTTTGGAGATGATACAGCTGAAGGAGAAAGTAGCCCAGTTCCCTGCTTCCCCATTCCAGAATTTGGAAGTTGTCACAACTCTGGGCGTTGGTGGGTTCGGAAGGGTTGAGCTTGTAAGAGTTTGTTTTAAACATATGCAAGTAGTTCTCAATCTTAGATATTTAATTTCAGTGATGAAATATTAAGGGGATTTTAACATCTAGTTTGCATGCTTGTATCTCTCAGATAGAGATAATTCCATATACAACAACATGTAGTCAATATTTTCACAACTTTGACTTTCATTTCTTGCTGCTGCAGATATCTTTCTGGTCACTGGAATTATTCATGTGTGGTATATGGATTTTTTCTTTTTTTTTTTTTTTTTGGACCCAAAGTAATTCCCAGGACCACATACTCTTTGCTGTTAAAAATACTGCAGTGGACCCACAGCAGCTGTAACCAGTGTGATCTAGCTGTAAGCCGTGTCCACTTAGACATCTTCAGTAGCTTGTAGTGGCTCTACTGAGCCATTCCCTGTGTTTCTGGAGTGGGAAGAGCTTCATTAAAGTTTTAAACTCCAGGCTCCTTAGGCTCAGGAGCAAACATCTGAAAAAAAAATGTGAACACTTTTTTCCAGGCCACTGATGGCCTGGATTCCTTCCACTGCTGGAAGCTGATGGAGGGCAGGTGATTTCAGTGATCAGAGAAATCCATTATAGGGTTTAGATAAGCTGTTGTTTTGTTGTGACTCATAAAGCAAATTAGAAATTCTCATAAACTGTTCCATGTTGGACCACAGCCAACTGTGCGAGTTCTGTAATATCACCTGGAAAATAAAATGCAAATAAAATTCCCAGACTGCTGTAAAACACTGATAGCTGCTTATTTGGTTTCCAGGAAGCCAAACCTTTTTATTGCTTCTTGTATAACATTTCAGTGCAATGTGAAATTATTCATAAGCATCCATAATAAACTACTCTGCTTTTATGATGTTAGTGTTTAGAAAGCGTAATTGAGATTAGGACCTATTGTGCTATAAACTAATTGTAAAATACGGTACCAATATAAACTGCTGATACTTTGTGTGCATAAAATGGGTAACGGGAACATTTCTCCTCAGTTTACAAGTGGGGATATACATCTATCTATCTATAGATATATATGTAAAGATGCCTGGCTTAGAAACATGCAGAATGTGTCTCCAGAAAATCTGGAACTTATCCATAGTTGCAGTCATCAATTTCAACCCTGTGCTGTATCCCGAGTGATTATTTTTGTTTTAAGAGCAAGTTGGGAGAACTTTCTTCTCTTACCTCACTTATCCTCATCATTTTTGTTCACAGGTTAAAGTGAAAAATGAGAACGTAGCTTTTGCCATGAAATGTATAAAGAAGAAGCATGTTGTGGACACCAAACAACAAGAACACGTCTACTCTGAAAAGAAAATCCTCGAAGAGATATGTTCTCCATTCATTGTGAAGTAAGTTGACCTTAAAATTTCCTTAAAAGCTGACGTATTTAATAGTATTAAGGGTGGGATTTGAGGTGCATAAATTCTTGAGCAAAGACATTGTGAGTCTTGCATTTTATTTTGCTTCTCAGAAGTTACTGCGGTTTCTCTCCACAGACTATACCGCACATTCAAGGATAGTAAATACGTATACATGCTCCTGGAGGCCTGCCTTGGAGGGGAATTGTGGAGCTTGCTGAGAGACAGGTAACACCAAATGAAATGGACCTTGTCCTTTGAAATATGTGGTCAGCTGCATGTGTCTGTTGAATAGTTTCTCTGTGTAACTGCATTGGAATAGCTCTACTAGAGTCTGGTATTGATCACCGATCAGATTTTCTAAAGCCAAACCTCTTCTGCTGGGTTCACAGGAGGGCCAATACATTCCAGAAAACCTGCCCATCTCACTCCATGAACCTTCCCAACAGTCTGAACTTCCCAACAGTTCAAACATTGGAGATGAGGAAGGCCTTGGAAGCGTTTGGACATCCATAAAGGCCACTTTTCCCTGAGCTGACACGAGCCAATGCTAGCGCGTTTTCTTTAACTGTGCCCGGATTTGCAAGGTCTGAGGGCTTTATCAGTAGAGTAGTCCATCAACGCATGTGTTACAAGCTGAGAACAGGTTCATGTGAGCGTTGTGCTTTGAGCTGCCTGGAGGACATAACCGCTGCAACTGCTGCATCTTCGCTCAGTATGCCCCCCATGGCCCCGTTGATGTAGGTAAAGGAAATTGCATTGGCCTCTAGTGATGCCTCTAGTGACAAGCAAGATGTTGGCCTTCATGGGTTTTGAAACTAAAAAACTAAAATTTGTAGACATTTTATTTTGTCTAAAAATGTCAAACTGTAAGTGCTTTCCATAGAATGGAAACTACTCCATCTAAGTGGAAGAAGCACATACTGTTTTCCCATTTGCCATCACCACGATTCAGGTTTTCATTAGTGCACACAGCAGGAGATGCGTGTGATAAGACTTTTCCTTTCCTTGCATCTTTGATCAAAGCATGAGCAAAGTTTGAGCAAAGTTTGAGCAAAGTTTGATCAAAGCATGAGCAGGGATATTACTTTCTGAAAGGCAAAGAGCTGAGATGATGATCCTGATACTCTCCATGCCAGCGCTTGTTGTAGACCCCTGTGTGCCTCCTAATGCAGAGCTCATTTGTACAATCACACACACACATAGACACTGCAGAGATGTTAGTAGAGATCATTCCTCTTGGTTGTTTCTTTATACACACAAAGACTGGAGTCTGTCAGGATGGGAAGAAACAATTTTGCAAGAAATGCTAATATAATTTTGCTGAAGATGCTCTTCAGTTACTGTGATACTGCCGTCCTCACACACAGCTTCATTTATTATACATATGGAAGCGTTGTCCTTTGGAGTAGATGGATGAGGAGTGAAGAACTTGTCCCTTTCTTGCCACAGAAGGCACATAAGGCAAATTTCTGTTTGCAAAGATGAGGGGCTGTGCTCTGCAACAGCACCTGGCATTTCAGTTGTTTGCAAACCTCCTTGTCCTCCATTTTATTTTAAGTTATAATGGAGCTGGCTGTATGCTATCACCTAGTGGTTGCATTTTAGTAAGGAGTGAGGTTATTATGCACCTGCAGTCTTAGGATTTTTCTGGAGAGATGCTGTATCAATATAAAATATTGTCATAAGAATCAAAATGATTCAAAGACTGTCCAATGAAATGACCTTTGGCTCAGTCTTTATGAGTGACATCCTGAATGTTAAAGCAAAAAAAAAAAAAAATCTGCTTAATAAAAGAAGCTTTTTTGTTGTTAATTCTGTCTACAAGGATGATGATGATTTTTGTTTCAGAGGCAACTTTGATGAATCCACTACTAAGTTCTGTGTTGGGTGTGTGACAGAGGCTTTCGACTATCTCCATCATATAGGAATTATCTACAGAGATCTGAAGCCAGAAAATTTGATTTTGGATGCTGAAGGATATATCAAACTGGTAAGATGTAATGCTTTCCTTTTGAATCTCTTTCCTTGCAAGGCAATATAAATAGGCAACATGCAATTGTAGCACCAGAATCCTGGAGTTTAATATCCCTCATTCTTCAGAGGAAAAGAGGACAAGGTACTGATTGCACAGTAAGCAACAGAGACATTTCAAAGACAGTGCAACTCCACAAACAAACTAGGGATTTGCAGCCTCCAAGAGCTTTTGCCACAGCATCTACAGCAAAAGTAATTTCTTCCAGCAGCCAGTTTTAATACAAGGCGAGAGACACATCTCCCAGGTGTGGAATTACCTCCCTGTCCTGTCTCAAGCAATTTTAGACTTTACGGTTTCTCTATTTAGGGAATACAGAGAAGAGCCCCTGGCTCACTTGACTGTGACAGTGAAAACCAAAAAGAGATGCAGAGACCTTGCAGCCTTCAGACCCTTCAGAGAGCTTGCAACACCCACGCTGAGGACAGTGAACCTGTCCTTCTCCAAGGGCTGCAAGTCCTGGGTCCTCAAAGAAACCATGAGTTGCTTTATCCAAAAGGACACACATTCAGGAAATTACCCGTATGAATAAATGGGCCTCTTCTATAACAATGAGTAATCCAGTGGAATTACTTCCTTCTCCTTCTCTCCTTCGCAATAATACTGCGTCATTGTCTTAGCTGTAACATTGGCAACTCTGGGATCTCTGCAGATGTGGAGGCAACCAAGACCTTAAATCTTCCCAGTGCAAAGCACCACTGCATTCTGCAGCACATGTTGGTTTTCCAACAGGTGGATTTTGGATTCGCAAAGAAGATTGGATCAGGGCAGAAAACCTGGACGTTTTGTGGGACCCCTGAGTACGTTGCCCCAGAAGTCATTCTGAGCAAAGGCCATGACTTCAGTGTGGATTTTTGGTCCCTTGGGATTCTTGTGTATGAACTCCTTACTGGCAGGTAAGTGTCTCCCACTCCTAGTTCTTCCCTTGTGTGTTTTAAGTTATTTTTAGAACAAGCAATTGCTCCTTTTTCCCATCAATACACAGCAATAACTTGCAAAATGATAGTTCTTTTGCTTCTTACCCATCCCGTATCTCCCTTCATTTCAGAAACGTCACAGACAACCAAACTGTGGGTCATATTCCCAATTTTGGTTTATCCGTCCAAAAAAAGGGCCAGGCCCAAGGTGCAGGTGTCTGATGGAGAGCTTCTTGGGCTCTTCTTCTCTCCTTTAGTGGGTGTAGCGAGGCAGGTGACTGTAAGTGGGGTTCCTTCCTTGCCCCGCACACACTCCCGTGGTGACTCCCTGTGACTGCTCTACCCCGGTGCCATTTGGAAGCTTCTCGGAGCCAGACTGCGGCCAGAGCTTGTTTAGGCCAACACACACGGTCACGCATTTTCCCTGGGACCCACGAGCAACTTCCCAACTCCAAACCTTAATCTGATATCTTAGCACAGGCTAATAGGCAAAATGCAGGTTGTGACCCTAGGGAAGGACCGTTTTCTGTATCCTCAAATATTTGCCTTGGTGAGAAATGGCCCAAGCTGCACTCAATCACCATTGCACTTAACGGTGTTGCTTTATTTTTCTAGTCCTCCGTTCTCTGGAGCGGATCAAATGATGACCTACAATTTGATCCTCAAAGGCATTGAAAAACTGGATTTTCCAAAAATAATAACGCGACGGCCTGAGGATTTGATCCGCAGACTCTGCAGGTAGGTGAGGTAGTTTGTGGCAGAGTGGGGGAGTGGACGAATGGAGCTATTTAAGATCCAAATTAGAGTGATGTGCTACTAATAACTCCATTGGGCATCATTTTGCTTAACATGATCCATTCTGATTATATTTGGCGTGTCTGCATGCCTCTGGATAGTTGCGCCTCTTAATCTGCAGAGGTATCACGTACAAACCCAGGCGCTGGGCTTTTTCCGGAGGATGTTATGGATTTTTCTACAATTTTCTGATTCCCATCTTAGGGCAACTTCATTTAACCCAGAGTCTCCAAGGAGCTCAAGAATTTAATTCTATTGATCAAGTGCAGTAAAAATAATATTTTATTTCTTTTTACATTTTTAAGGCAAAACCCTACAGAGAGACTAGGAAATTTGAGGAATGGAATTAATGACATCAAGAAGCACAGGTAGGTGACACTTTTCCCAAAGCATGGTTTGAAATTTGGAGGGGTTGAAAATAGTAAGGTTCCAGGCACTTCAGATTGTGTCATAGAAAAATGTCCATTACTGGAAAAATGTCCATTGTATTTGTTCCAACAGTGGGCAACAGTATAAACATAAGTCCTCAGGATCTTCTGCCTGAAACATGGATTGCTCCCTGGTTTTATCATTGGTTGTTGATATGCGAGTTTATTTCAGGTCTCAGAGAAACCTGAATTTGTATGGGATTATCTGCCCTGTTAGTCCTGAGACTGCTTTGTCTAAAACCAAACCGATGCTGCCTAAGAACAGTAAAGAGCTCTCGAGCAATGTTATGTCTCTGAAGTCCAGTGCATTTTACCTAACTTGTTTTGTTTGCTTTGTGCCTGTCTCTCAACTCTATAGTCATCAAACTCTGTAGGCATCTTTACTTTGTTCCTTTGTGGCTCTGTTCTAGGAAGGAGGCTCTGGTGCTAAAATGTTTGGTAGCCCTTGTTGGCAGGTTTTAAAACTGTTTAATAGAGTGCTTCTAACAGTAAAGAGTCTGTCTCTCTGTCTTGCTCTCTCTCTCATTTCTTTTTAATTAGGTGGTTGAATGGCTTTAACTGGGATGGTCTGAAAGTGAGGAAATTAGCATCACCTTTAAAAAGAGAGGTACTGCCCTTTGGCTTTCAATATCATGATGCTTCTGGGTTGTAAAGGAGCTGGGGTGCAAAGAAAGACCTGCTCCCAAGTGCGGGATTGCCCAAAGGAGCACCTATGCTATTACCGCACCCTTTGGAGTGGAAGTTGAAGGAAAGAAAAGAAAAGACCAGCAAGTGATATATGCTTTAAATGCCATTAAAGAATAGAAATATTATTATGCCTGTGTGCTTAGCATACAGTTTTTCACCAGTACTAAAATAAATGGTGTTTGATGAGAAATGAGTGGAGAAGTGCTCTATTTTCTTGGGCAATGAGCACTTTATTAAGATGCTCAGCCTGTGCAGAGGACGAATTCCTGTATTCTCATGATGCTGAATGCAAGTCTGCACAGGGAGCTCATGCACAGCCTTGAATAACGTGCTCAAGCACAGCCTTGAATAAATTTCCTTCTTTAAACAGCCCGTTTCTCTCTACTTTAAAAGGATAGAAGACTGAGGGTGCAGAATTTGAAACTTGCTTAATAATAAATAATAATTCTGAAGTCTTCTCTGAGTAGCTGCTTCCTGATTGTAGATGCCATCTTACGTGAATTTGGATGGAGAGTTTATTCATTGTGGCCTGGTCTTCTTAGCAATTGCTGCAGGCTTTGGTTGGGATTTAGCATTTAGTCCTGTCTGGAGAGTGTTTTCCTATACGGAGACGAGCATCTTTGTTCTGTTGGCAAGGTCGTTTTTGGAGTTTAGCTTTTGACGAATGACAAAACGCATCCACTGAAAGAAGTCGTTGCCTTTCATTCCTCCACTGGCAGCCATGAAATGTGATGCAAAATTTATGGAGAGTATTTTCTGAAGTTACTCCTGAAACAGCCTTTGTTGTATTTTTAATGTCCTAGCTGTCTGGACCGACAGACTACAGCTACTTTGACTGCTACCCACCTGAAGAGGGAACCCCTCCAGATGAGTTTTCAGGCTGGGACAAGGATTTCTGAGAAGCTTTCTTCCTGGACTTTATTACAGAGACGCAGAGGTATCAACTCGAAACCCGTTCCCTTGTTTCCTCTGTAAAATGCAAGGCCACAAGGTTTTGTGACAAACACAATATTCGGCAAAGAACCGAAGACGATACAGCAAGCAGAACCTGCTTGGATGGGGCACCAAAATCTGTGCGCATCTTTTGTAATAAGGGTATCTATTCGGTCAGCAGATACGACCTGCATATTTTTTAATACAAAATGCCTCTTTGAACATGTTCTGATAGTATAGATTGAATGTATAGTTTTGCCATTGGAAATACCACTAGCTAAAGTTTTGCTATTGGCAAACTTACCGTATTTCTTTATCTTGAATGAAAAAGATAAATATTGAAAGATAGTAACTTCGGGGCATTTGTCAGCAGCTGACACTATAGACATTTATTTTTGCATTTTATTATGTCTACTGTCTTATGTTTTTTCCAGCATTGGCCAGTGTGGTATCAGCCTAGCAGCATGCAGGAAAGAGAGGTTTTTTCCCTAAAAGATTGATTAGCTTTGATGCCTGCAGCTAAAAGGGCATCGCTGTGGAAACAGCCTCGTTGCCAGTCTAGTTTTGCATCCGATTGAATTTGTGGAACAGATGGGGCAAATGAAAATCTAGAAAGAAAGAAAGAGAATTGAAAGAAGACAAATCCAAAACCAAATCATATACATTAGAGAAGCTGCCTTGAGGAGCAGGCCTTTGTATGCATTTCCCTAACTGCTTTTAAGAGCTATGCTCATTTTTTAATGCTTTGCTTTTTGTAAATTTGGAGACTGACAAAAGGCATATGCCCTGCAGGAAAAAAAAAAAAAAAGTATAGAATCCTATTTTTTTTTTCCTTTCAATGTATTTTCAGAATGTTTTGATTGATATATAGGTAGAAGTCCTCATGCTGAAGTCCTAGATCTGTTCACATCAGTGGTAAAACTCTCATTTTAATGTCCCACCTTATATAACTAGGTGGGAACAAACATGTCAATCATATTTCATTATGCATTTTATTAACATATTCTGAGTTCCACTTGCATAGGACAGAATAAGAAAGCAAAAACTTGCTATTTTCCTCTTGTAGAGAATTCTGATCACTGAGCAGTTTAAATATTGTTTGCTTCTAACCGTATTCCTTCTCTAAAATGTCTGCTTATATGATTTAGAAAGACAAGAAATTCTATTCCTCTGTCCAAAATAATATATAAAATAATGCAATTTTGCTTTCTACCCCAATTTTTTTTCACCCTCACACATCACTCACTTTGACATGAGTAAACAAAGTGCTAATCTGAACCATCTTAACAACTGGAGCGAGGGAGTCCAGGAAAGAGGCAGCAAGAGGGTCTGGAGCCCTCAGGGACCTCCACTTATTTCTCCCGGCGAAAAGGAGATTTTGGGGTCACCTAACAAATTTGGCCATTCTGCAATTCCCTGATTCAGAGACAGAAATTGTAACTGTAAGCCTTTTCTGTAATTAAAGTATATTGCCACGCATTTTCCTACCCAATTGTATCTGTGCTCAATTTTTGCCACTTGAAGCTTTAAACTGTTGGAACGGGGAAATAATTTGGCACACTTAAGTGGATAATAAATGCTGTTGGATATTGTATGTTCATGGTTTAAACAGAAAAACTCTTCTGCTCTATGTTATGAGCCCCAGCTGCTACGGAGACATCCCCGGTGGCCACGCTGGGCTCATGGGATCGATGCATCCGTAACTTGGATTTGAACTTAGCTTCTACTGAGACCATTTCCAATATAAAATTCTTTAGGAACTGGAGCCCACTGCACGTCACATGCTGGATGGGAAACCTTAGGGGCTTATGTAATGTGTGCTCAGGGCTTGGATACCCACAGACTGCTGGTAATGTGCTGGTCAGGACTCATCAGAATATACGGTAATAAATCAGCAATTTGATGCAGCTCCTGGCAAAAGAATGACAAAATGTTCCCATAAAATAGTAATCAAGATCAAGATGAAGATACTCTTTAACTATTTTGATAGGCACTGTGAGATGATTGATTTGTACCATGTTGACAGTGAAATTTTTACTGCTGGGTGGTCATCCCTTTGACTGCAAATCAATTTTTGACGTTTTAAATTTTGTACACCGTTCAATCCAATAAAGGCAGGGGAAGATTTTCCATTGGATTTAATGACAACTGGATTGAGCCCTATGAGGAAGACACTGCTGTGTTTCCTTGGCTGGTTGTAAAATATTTTGGAAATGTGCAGCCAGGAAAGCCTATGCTGACTGGTAGTAACCATGCACAGTCCAAGAGGGTTGCACAGAGGCTGGAAGCTGGGGCTTTTATGTGTTTTAGGCACTTGCAGCTAGTACCATTTAGCAATACCAAAGAGCAGATTTTCTCTTCAGGCTTTAGACAAGAAATAGGCATTCTGTCTGTGTGTGTATCTGTTAGATTCTCTCATAATTATGAGATTCTCTCAGAAACCTTTTGATTTTGGTCAAGTTATATAGTCAAGCTTTGAAACCCAGCTTGTATACATTGTTTTTGAAATGACTTTTCAATTTCATTTACCAGGACTCTTCCTACATATATATTTTGAGCTGAGTGATGTTTTTTAAGAAACAGCAGTATGATGCACTCAGTGCAGATAGCATTTAGTTCAGTGTAACTGTAGGGTACTTTTGCAGAGCAATCGTATACCTGGCTGAACTTGCAGCGTGTGCAAATGAGATAAATTTACAGAGCAATGGGCAGTACATTCACTTTTTACAAAGGCATCCTGTACGTCAAGGCAGATTCTTGCCTCGGAGTTGTATTACTTGTCCATAAGATGCAGGAGAGACTGAGATAGAAGCAGCCATCACGTGGGGAGAGCCACAGATGTTCTTTCTTGCAGCATGGGCCCGACTCACACTGTGTGTTCCCCAGTGGGTGTGGAGAAAATAAATGTGGAAGAAGCGGTAAGGATTGAGGTGACAAATAACGCTATATTTATGTTGAAGGTCTGTGGACATCCAATTCATTTTATTTCTACGCTGTAGGTAAATGACTGGGGTGAAGATTTCCAGATGCTGACATAACAGAGCCCAAGCATTCCTTCAGTGCACATAAATTGCCTTTAACATAACATTGCCTTAAAATGCTTCATCGCTTCCTTCCCTGCGCTTCTCTTTCTCTCAAGGTCTGTCACGGTCCCTTTCCTGCCCATGTTTCCTCTCTCGAGGCTGTTTGTGCCCTTCTCTTCTTCCCTGGTCTTTCTCTTGCTGCCCGCTGCCCTTCACCGCTTCCTCTCGCCCCTTCTCCTCAGCTCCCGTCCCGCTTCCCGCCCTCTGCCCCTTCCTGCAGTCGCGGGCGCGTCCGCCAGGCGGCGCCGCCGGGCGCGGGGGGCGGTGCTGAGGGGCGGGCGGGGCGGGGCCGGGGGCGGAGCCGGAGCCGCCGGCAGAGGCGGAGCCGGGAGCAGAAGGGG
>VZSG01001147.1:129916-148569 GCA_013398315.1 Nothoprocta pentlandii | reverse complement strand
ACCCGCTTGGATGCAGCCCTGTGCCACATGCTCTAGGTGACCCTGCGTGTGCAGGGGGGTTGGACTCGATGACTTCTGAGGTCCCTTCCAACCTCAAGCATTCTATGATTCTATGATTCTATGATTGGTGGTGTTTTAAGAGCTTTTACTGTCCACGGAGGATAAAACAATTTTACTGGCTGATGGAGAAAATTCCCACATCTGTTGGAACACTTCCAATGGTTATTTTCTTAGCTTCTTCAGAGGAACAGAACTTTAAACACAGTGATTGATATGATTTCTACAGGTTCTTTGTAAGATAAGTTGCTGCATTCAGAAAGATCCTGTGCAGTTCCCTCAATTGTCTGCTGGATTTTGCAGTAAGTGGGGAAAAGATGGTCGTAGTTGTCTCCTCCCCAGTAATTGGGACAATTACTGCAGCCCCTCATGAAATCCCCCTTGTGACTGCAAGCAGGGTATGGGATGGGGCATGACCACCACCTCGCAACACTAAGGCCATGAGCATGCCTGGTTGCTAGCCCTAACGAACGGAGGTCTGTGAAAGGCTGGCAGCTCTACAGAAGAAACTTTTGAATACTCCAGATACATATATATCTTCTGAAACAAGCTATTAATTGCTGTTACTATTAACTATTATTTTTAGGCATCTAGACAATGGGAAGATGAAGGTGAGTCATGATGGATCAGTTGACTCTAAATTATACAAAAACTGTATTACCTCCCTCTAAGATGTTACCATCTAAATGAGAACCTGTTACAGATGGATAAGATAAAAGCAGATCAAGGTGAAGAATAGGATAATGAGCAAATAAGTATAATATAATGCATGTAACTCTATAGAATTAATCTGAAATACTCACTAGCTTTATCATTGTCAGGTTAATGTTTACTAGTAAAGGCAGTGGCTTCTAACCAAGAAGTTCTCCAATCAAGGAGATATATTTAACTTTATCTTCTACCAGAGAAGACATTTCCCATAAAAATGATATACTCCCATATATATGTTTGACTTGGTCAAATATTTCATACGACACTGTGAAATTTGACGTTAAGATATTTGTGTATAACCTGAGCTATAAAGTGCATTTTAATATCTCATTAAAATTCCATTTCGACCACATATGGTCCATTTGTTTTCTTGATTGATGACGTTTCAGTGAACACTGGTGGAGTTTAAAACCAAAATAAGACCTTAGACCTAATGAAGCAGACTGTGCTGACTGAACTTTTTGTAGCTTCCCACAAGCTGCCACACCACAAGGGACAGATCAAACAAATCTTTAAAATACGTAGCCTGATAATAATTATGATTATATGTCTGAAAGATAAAATATATATTAAATGCTTGATTGTATTAGGAATATATTATCAATATATTAAATCGCCTCCGTGAGAAATGACAGTACATTATGGAAGGAAAAACGCTTCCTTTTGTTTCTGAGAGGGAGTGAAGTTTAAGCAGCACTTTAAGAGTGATGACACTTGAAAACCAAGTTGTGTGGATAATGTGTAAAACATGCTCATCAGCAACTTACTGCTAAGTGGTAGCTCAATGAGAATTAAGATACTTTAAGGCCATTAGGTGATAAATACTTGGAAAAGCAAAAGAGATCTTCAAATCAATAGAAGCTGACCTTCTTGAGGCAGTGTTTGTGGGTCCTGCATCCTCTGAATATTTCCATGGGAGGAGCAAAATGAATGGTGTCCAGACAACTACAGACCCCATCTTTTCCAGACTCCTACCGTGTAGCAGTTTATTTCTTGAGTTGCTTTTAGATTCAGCTTTAAGAATGCAGCATTTTGCCCCACACTGGGAATAATGATTTGCTCTTTCACCTCAGTATATGAACGAGGTCTCTTCCAGTCCAGAAAGTTAGGAAATATGAAGACAGATGACTGAACAAATCTCTTTTTGGAAAGGGATTTTGGAAAGGGCTGCTTGCAACTCAAAAGTCTCCCAGGCTTAGGGATGTCGGGGCATGGAGGGGGAGAAGAGGGACCACACTTCCCTGAATCTCCCCTTTGCCAAGCCATGCTCCTGCAGGAAGCAGCACCTTCCTCATAATCCCTAAAAAACTTTTGGAAGAAGTTTTCTCCAGTATATGCACATAGCAAACTAGGCACATAAATGTATCATATCTCTATTATTTTCTGTGATAATCCCTGCAGTTTTCCCAATGCTCTTTCTGAGTGATGGTAATGAAAGGGATGATAATGACTGCTCCAGCAGGGGCAACTTGGAAGAAGAGCTGTCCCAATAACAAACCCCACCTCTCTCTGACAGCATGTATTAAGTACAAACTACACCAACAGCTAAAATTTATAAAATTTATACCTTCCCCATTTACTTTTTTTTCCCCCTTCTCCTGGCTTAAAGTCATTATAAATCTTTGAGATTTTGATCTGTTCTTGCATGATTATAGGAGTGTACATGTTATTCAGATAGTCCGTGCAAAGTTCAGGGCAGCACATTAATGGCTAAGTGTGGGCTATATGCAGCTCTCAAACTCTCCCAACATGGCATTTCTTCACTCCCGCTCTTCCCTCCCACATTTATGCTCCAGACCAGGCTTAGCTCACATTTCGTTTTAGAAAGCAGAACTTGAAGCCAGGTATTTTGCCACAAACATTTGCAGGCTTACAATTCAAGCAGCCGTAACTGAATGCTGTCTCTCACATGGAAAACAAATTCTGTACATGCTGTACATTCTTCAGTGCAAAATAAAATCCAGATGGCCTTTATTTTACAAAAAAAAAAAAAAGAAAAGAAAAAAAAGAAAAAAGTGGAGCAAACAGATGAAGAGACAGAAGTCCTTTCTTACTCACATCTCTCTCCAAGCGCTGCCAAAATGAAGTAAATGAAGCTCATGTGACTGGCCAAAGGGAGACGGCTACTGAATTATGAGATGACAATATGAGAAGAAATTTATTCTTACTGAAAATGAAGGATATCAGCAGATGAAAAGCAAGTAAATGCAGGTGTTTGTCATTTTGCTGTTCAATAGAGTCTTCAGAACAGATCTGGCTGGCCTGGAAGGCAGAGGAGGCCAGCCTGATGAAGAGCAGAGGTGCTGTCACAGGACACTGAAAGAGAAAAATAAAAGAAAATGGAGCAAAGTCGCTTCAAATGGAAAATACGACATTCTGTTTGAAGCAAAGGCCAAAATGGAATGCTGCATGGGTATCAAGATTCCTTCTCAATTTGCTTCCAAATAAAATTTGATCAAATATCTCTGTAATCTTGTTTTGGAGAGCGACATAGTTAATGATGATCCACTGATGGCTTTCTTCCAGTCACAGCATCCTAGAGACTAAAAAGCAATAAATAAGAAATTTTATCCAATGACAGACTAAAATCCGTTTAACTTTTTCAGAAAATTCACTCATTCATTCATGCAGGTAATTAAAATATCCTTATCACTTTTAATAAACTCACTTTTCAATGAGTATTTCAGATAGAACTTTTTGGAAGCATGTTTTGAAATGTTTTTCTAAAAAAACTTTGTGTCTGTAGTGTACTTGTGAACCTGTTCACTTTTCCCCCTTCACCCACTTTTCTATTAACCAAGAGGAAAGTCGTGGAAGAGTAGAGGAGAAAAAATTATTAAATAGAGCCAAAAGAAAAAAAAGGTCAAGAAATTGGCCCTCAAAAATGGTGTTAAGTAAGCACACAAGTAATAAAATTTTCATTTAACTGAGACCTCAGGAGAAAGGAAGGGAACTGTATGTGCAGGAGAGATAGGAGAACTGCACAAATTTGAAAATGACCATGAATACTGACCACTGCTGTTGCACAGTTACCATATTCTTTCAGTTGTTCTGTTCTTGCTCGATATTAAACAAAGATTCTGAACTAATAACAACAAAAAAGTAAAAATTTCAAAAAAGCACGGATGTGTGTGCTTTAAAGGTTGCAAAAATGCCATTTTACAGTAAGATCGTTGGGTACTGAACACATAATGCCAGCAAATGAGACTGTCCTGGACAGTTAATTTTTTCCTTTCACTACACAGAGAAACATATGATCAGGAAGTTAAAAGAGAATAATTCACTGTGTTTAGAGTTTGATAAAACACTAATATCTGAAATAAGAACAAGTTTCTGTCATAATCAGGTGAGAAGATAGTGAGACAATATCATATATTTAAATATAGTACAGTCTTCTTTCTGCACTGTTCAGGGTGAGTCATTGCTAGAATACAGGACAGAGTTCTGATAATCAGAAAGTGCTTAACAATTCAAATTCATTGATATTTTGAAGTCTGATTGTTCCCAGCTGACTTCAAGAAAGATTCAATGAGGTTCTTATTTAAACTACATTAAAAAAAAGTCAAGTATAATGAATAATATTTGTAATACTATTAACAAAAGTACTAGAAAAAACCTCCACCTTGATATTTTGTAAAAAAAATATATATTTTTTTCTGCTGCATGTGTGTATTTAAATGTAAGACTTCAACATGCTGTGGTCTGTTCCATCCTTTATTATAGATAGGTAAACGTATTCTTCCGTGAGGTTTTGCTTTTTCAGATCTATTCTCTCTCTACAGTGCAACCATAAGTGATCAAACTGGGCTGGTGTTTCACTAAACTTCATAAATTTTATAGCCTGATGTAAAACATAAATACCAACATTTTTCAAAAACTATTAAAACAAACAAGCAGAAAAAAGGGCTGCTGAATGAATGGATTTAGTACCAGAAGTTTCCAGTTTTCCCTTTCATCACTATCGACCATAATACGTGTCTGAAGTGCTTTGGAAGACTGGCAGCTCAGAAACCTAACAGCAAATGAACATGACAGCAAATAAACTGGAGCATCATTCTAGCTCTTAGACTCAATAAACTGGAGCATCATTCTAACTCTTAGATTCAGAGCTAACCAGCCCTCCGACATTGGTGACACTCTTGTGTATGTGCTGCAAGGCCGGTGGTGCTGGTACCAGCTTTGCAGTGGTCCATTTTTCCTCCCTGAGCTTAGCAGGATCCAAGAAGGAGCATCCAGATCTTGCCTTCATCCAGTGGCAGCTGTGAGCTCTCTGTACCTGCGGGAGAATCCCAGTTCCCAGGTTCCTTAGCTTATTGTAAACATTATAGACTGAGTGGAAATGTGAGTTAATTGCTTTCCTTCCAGCTTTCCCTCTGAGTTCCTAAAATACACTGCAGTGGTCTAGACACTGTAATAAAGGAGGATTGCCCTGCCTTTTCTAATGACTTAACATTTTGTTTGATCCAAAGCATTGCAGTTTATCCCCAGTTCTAAAATTAAATACTTGTTTACAAGACTTTGGTTTACCTCCAAAATGCTAAGCGAAGCACTGAATCAAAACAAACAAACAAAAAAGAAATTATCCAGACATATTCTACTAACTCTTTTGGTTGATTTTTAAAACAGTATGTTCTGCATGAGCACTATTTTTGTAACCTGCATATATGTGTGCATATACACATGCATGTATATACAGAGATATAAGTACAAATCACCTGTTTTTCAGCACATGCATTTTTCAGTGTTGTGTTGATCCCTTGCTTGGCCACTGAGGCTTTCAGATCATCGTGGTGCTGTGCTCTCTCACACTGTGCCCCTACACCTTCACTCTCCACGGGGGACTGGGACTGGTCCCATATTTGAGAGGCAAGACCTGCACCAAAAGGGAGATATACAGTAACAGCCTCCTGCAGTTCAAGGGTGTTTCTGGCTTGTCTTGGCTATCCGCTAAGTTATCAAACCTTGTTCTCTGCCAACGTGTTGATGCACCGTCATCCATGTCATTGCCCTCGCCTGGTGCAGCCAACATCAGACGCTGGAGGGTGAAGCTTGTGATCGTGCTGATAGCTCTGGGGCAGGTATGCTAGAGCAGGAGAGCTCAAGAGACAAGGACCAGTGTGTACTAGAGAGCTGAGAGACCTCTTGCCAGAGGAAATAGCAAAAGGCTGAAGCTAAATGCCACCAAACAGCTAGAAATAGTTGCTTTTATTTGGGTCAGAGATTGCTTATCTCTAAGTTGTCTACTGGGAAAAAAAAGGAAAATATAAACAAGAGCTATGAGTCACAGATTGCTGAGGGAGGGGACGCAGGAGAGGGATGTCATGAATTCCTCTGGCAAGACCATGCTGCTGACATGCTTGCAGCTGAACTCCTGGGTTCTTGTCTGATGAAGGCAATGACTGCTAATATTTCCACGTTCAGATATTTATTTAGCCAATATGAATAAAGCAACGTGAGCTTACACAAACCATTGTGCTGTTTTGTACACTCAGACCAAATAGATTATCAGAGCAAACAACACTGAAATTATCTGATTTCATACTCGCTGATGAGTTTGCCAACTGCATACTCTGAAATATCTCACGTTCACCCAGCATTGTGCTAATAATAAATGAGCAATCTTGCACTCAGGGCCAGATCTCTAAAAAAAGATGTAGGCTGCTTAGAAATGTAATTCTCCCAGGACGCAGGCACTCAGCCCCGATTTGTCTTCCATGAGGCTGGCTGATTTGCTTATTTCTCATCTTGGGGCCCTAATTCCCACAATGATTTTGTTTTCTGTCCTGAAGTTCTCAGATGCCTCAAAAGTTGCTCCTGGGGATCTGCAACTGCTCCTCAGTTTTGACAAGTCTGGACAAAATGGGTGCTTAATCCATGCTAGCATTTTTCTAGATGTATGGAAATAGAAATCCTCCTCAGAAGTCCTCCTATCTCCTCCAATAGAGGCCTCAGAAGTCCTCCTACCTCTTCCAACATAGGTATAGGGAAAAAAATGTCCCAGAATATTGCTGCTTTATTTTTAATCAGGGTAAAGGCAATGGCTGTACATTAGCCTAATATTTAGGGCATTCACTTGGCATGTAAAACAACTTGACATTTCTTTGACTGGAAATACGCAGACCCCCCTCTCCAATGCCTCTTCCCAACCTCTAAACTATGGATGATGTAGATAATTTTTAAGCTTCCTGTTGAAGCTATACTGCCAATAAAAAGTAAAACTTTAATATTCTATGACATTTGCGTGATTTGTTTTTACTTCTTTAATACTTCTATAACTTATTAAAGTTCCCTTCCTTACAAGAAATCTTACAAGAATTAGTTGCTTAAGGATGTACAGAAGATAAAAAATAAAGCAATATGATTATAGCTGGAGCAAATTCTTCTTTTATGTAAGCCAGATACTCTTTCACCTTGTCAATATGTATCTGTTTTATATATTTATATATATATTCATCATATTATACATCCTGTCCTCATGTACTCAAGCTCCTTTTTTTTCTGGAACATTGCTTATTCATCTTTCACACAAGTCCATCTATTTCTGCTTACAGCTTCTTTGCCAAATGTGGTATTCTAGACAAGGACTCACCATGTATTTGTACAACATTAGCATTAATTTGATAACATTTCTGCACCCTTACTTGTAATATTTTTGGAAGTTGTTTGTTTTTATTGATGGAGTTATGTCTTCAGCACAGATGTTTACTAGAATGTCCTTTCTGACTGATAAGATACTTCTGTGGGTGAATAAAGTTATTTTGGATCTCTGAAGTCTATATGAATACTTCTCAGTATTCCTTCTTCTATGCTTTATCATGTATCTATCAGCTCTGAAAATCTGCTTTGATATAACAATATTAGTTTTCTTTACCACTCTATGAAGATATTTGTGTTGTCTGGCAAAGGTATTATTTGATATCTCTGAGAGGAGGTGTTCCATGAGTTCTTTTTCCTGAAAATTAGGTTATATTTTGGTGACTGCATATATTTCAGGAGTCAGGTAACAGTTTTGAAATTTTAGGCCTCTAATCGTTATGATTAATTCCAAGAAATGAACTTGTAATGAACAGGTAATGAGATCTTTGAAGAGTCATGAACTCTCATCCAAAGTCCACTGAAGTTAATGGGTAGAGTGGACCAACAGATAACAGTCTGCTAGGACAAATAACCTGGGAAAAACACTGTCTAACTCCAGATAAATCAGTTCTCATCACTGCATAAGTGTTTTTGTCCCTGTATGTGGCCTCTCATTTAGAATGCAAGTTTTTCAGGTGGTTAAATGGGACTCTCTTCACTGCACATGAATCTTTTAACAGCTAGGAATATCATTTCAGTCAGTTGTCCAGTCTCTCTTTAGAGAGCTAAATTTTAGAGTTTTAGAGAGTGATTCATTTCACTTGTCTAAGACAGGAATATGCTGAGTTGTTCTCTGAACATACTTCTCACACACCCTTTCCGTTAACTACATGTTAAACACATATTAAACTACAGATAGTTAAAGTTGAGATGATTATTTACTTATTACCTGAATCTTATTGAGCACTGCTTGCCACTGTAGTCATGGTTTCCAGATGTATCATTAATACGAATAAATAACTATATTCTATGTCAAATGGTGCAAGCTGCAGATTTTCATTTTCACCATAAAAAAATCATAGATATGTTGGTAACTCAGGGCAGTCCTACAGCCTGCATTATGCAGAATATCAAACTAGGTGACAATGGACATTTCCTCCTTTATATCCGTATCATCTAGGGTGGGAATCTGAATGTTGACAATATCAACTTGTCTAACTCATGCTAAGGATATTTTATGATGAAATACCTCAAGGTCACCAGAATGAGACAGCAATGAACTTATGAACTTGTCTAAAAAAAAGCATATTTTTTTAGGTAAAGGATCTCTGCTGATCTCCCTCCTCTTTAGATGTTCCTGTTTAGATGTTCCTGTTTAGATGTTTAGATGTTTAGATGTGTCTCCCTACCTGCAGCTGTGGAGATGTAAGGACACTACAGTTAGAAGCAGCTTAACTGTTCCTGATTCAAACCAAAGTGGCACTTTGCCTCTGCCACGATTTTTATTATGAGCATTCAAACTAAAACTCCTTTCAAATAAAAAGCTCGACATACAGCTTATTACAGCCTAGCCTGGTGTTTAGGCCAACACCTTGGTCATCTCTGTTGTTCCATGGGGTTTGAAAAAGAGTTGAGGGACAAATCTATTTCTACTCATACTAATGCAAAGCTAAGTTTATTATGAAATTCAATACAGTTTTATAGCTCCTTGGTTCCATTCTGAAGGTGCAAAGAGCCTAGACCAAAAATCTAGCCTGTAATTATGAATGTATTTAATACAACAACATCAAAATGGAGAACATTTATTTAGCTCTTGTGTTCTTTTCCCTCAATGTGTCACTAGAGATTTCTAGCACAGTGAGATGGATTCTGGGCTCATATTTACTGCACATACCTAAACATTGAGATGATCTTCCGTCTTTCATGGAATCACTGATTACAGCTACATTTTAGAGTGTCACTAAATGAAAATGTTGGGGTTGTAGGTGCTTTTAGACTCAAAATTGAAGGTATGGAGACTTTGCTATGAAGATTTTTGTAGGTGCAGTGCCTATATGGTTTGCTGCTACAGAAGATTTCACTCTAGCCTCAGCTGTGCAGTAGCGGTTGGAGCAGTGAGGCAGAATGGAGTCAAAGCTTCCTACCCATCTTCACCCATTCCTGGCCTGGCTGAGAACTTCTGCACCTCACTATACCAAAATCCACATTCTGAGTAGGTTTCTGAGATTCTCAAAGAGCGTCTTACTCCATTTCCATACCTACAGATAAGTGTGAGGTGCACTACTATATAAGCCTTGGTACATACCTTCTGCAAATTGCCTTTTTAGTTAATCTGGAATCACAACTGAAAAATGACACATCTAACATTTCTGCATAGCAGCCTAAGCATCCCTGAATGCTTCTGTCAGCAGTCATCTTATCAGGACTCCAAGTTCAGCTGTTACAGGCTTGTGTTTTCACTTAGGGAAAAATCTGTCCTGTGAAATAATTGTCAAATGTTCTTGAAAAAACATGAAAAAGAAGAGTTAAATATTCATGATTCATATGCTAAAATTCACATTTTTATGGTCTGTGAATGTTGATTTCTGAGACACATATGACACCAAACTGAAAGAGGAGCTTAGCTTTAAAGGAGATAAATAATCTGACATAGCAGTTTTACTTTTGTTTCTCCAGTCCTTCTATTAGGCGGGTTGGTACTTTTGTCTTTTCTACGCAGTAGCTTTTAACATCTTTTTACAGGATAGCTACATTTCATAATTCACTGCACACTCATGGCTCATTGAATGAGAATCTTTTCTTCTCCAGAATATTTTAAATATTTTAATTATTTTCTAAAGGTTCTTTAATAATTGTGTTTCACAGTTAAATGCATACATTTGGATACTTTTGCTTGTCTATAATAGGATCCTAATAAAGAGTGAAATACCACAATAAAATGTCATTCAACATGTTTTTTTTGAATCCCACAGAACTGCAATTTGCAAGGAAACAACAACCAACTCAAAGTGAGGGTATTTCCCCAGCTTATCCTTCAGTGGATGTAAACTTCCTAGAATTAGATTATGTCTAATAAGGGGTACACTAAACTTTGCATTTGCAGCTTAGCCAATATGAAAGCAAATTCTGTTTTGACTACATCACTGAATTGCCAAGTCAAAAAAAAATCATGGCAAGTGCAAGGTAGGTCAGCAGAAACATAGGTTTCTATTTGCAAAATATATATTTGTGTGCTTCTCTTTCTGAAGGTTGCAATGACTGTTAAAGTTGGTCTCTAGGCACTATTATGACCTATTTATTCTTCATATATTGCAGCAGAATTTTTTATAGTGAGAAAAAACCTTCACAAGGTAGCAAAAATATCATTTTTAAGTATATGCCATAAATTCACATATGCAGGGATGGATATATTTTTTTCTCCTTCATATTCTGCATCTTATGCTAACCTCTTTGACATTCATATCTGAAAATGTTATATTAGTAATTTAAATATCTTTTGTGATTTAAATAGTAGAGCAATATTTTCATGAATTCAATTCAATATCTGAAGTCTTACCTAGATTCTGGGACTGACTTGACTTGGTGCTTTACCATAAGTCTTATGTCGATTCTGTCCTTTCCCCCTGCTCCACCACTGATATAAAATCTATTTTATTTATGCTAAGCCCTCATTCTTTCAGAGCCTTAGGCATTTATTAGCTCTGTCCCTTGGTTGCCGAACAGTTAAGCACTCAGCCCTCAAGCAGAATCCTGCTTGTCGCCAGAAGAGCCCAAGCACCTTAGGGGAGGATCAACAACACCAGTAAGACAGTCTGTGTGAGCAAGAAAGTAGGAAATCCTGAGGACAAGGAGAAATGTTAAAATTGTCTTGCATTTTTTGGAATGATGCCGACATCCTCTTGGGATCTCGACTTAGGTGTATGGATAGTCTGAGCCATTATCTGAGGATTAAGAAGGGCAAAGAGTATGTCTCCAGACTCAGATGACTAAACATGTGAGCCCTGCCATGACTTTCATGAATATGTATACATAGAAATAGAGTTGTAGATGTTTACGAAGCACGTTACTGGTGCATACTTCAGTGATAGGGGTATTTAAGTGCTTATTAGGTAGGAACTTAATGAAGGCTTTGAGAACTTTAGTTTTGACTCTAAATCTATCTTAGATTATTTTGTGGTCTTTGTCTTTCATGGCTACTCATGAGATTGTTATGAGCCTCTATGTTTAAGAAGACCTATATTTCTGCTTGCAGCTCTATATAACAGTACATCTGGATCCTGTGGAACTGGGGGGGTCGCTCCTAATAAAGAGCAAAGGAAAGGTCTCAGAGGATTTATCACAATGTAAACAATGCTTATAGTAGCTTTTACCATATACTAGTATATAGCTACTTGCAGTTGTGGATGTTTGAGTATATTATGCTCTGCATTTTTCCTATTTCTGTTCAGTGTTTGATCTTTTAGCTTTTGGGCATTTTCCACCCCCCCACTTTCTTTTTTTTGCTAAGAAGAGAACAAAAGCTTCGTAATAACTGAGGAGTGCAGTTAAGTTATAGACCTTCTGGCTCTTTGATTAGCAGATTAGTGATCTGCTTTGTTTCTGTCGCTCCAGAAGAATTACTCAATTTACGGTCATGTCTGCGAAGTCAGTGTGTATATCTGTCTGTGCAAACACACATGTGCAACTCTTGTGTTTGCTGAGTACAAAGGCTTTGCCAGGAAATACTCATTTTATCTTGCCCTACTTGTTTATTTTTTTCTTCTTACTTTTTTTTTCTGAAGTAGTTATATTTCAGCGGTAACTTGCAACACATTTTAATTTTTTCAGTTAACATAATGGCTGTGATGATTCTGCATATTTTTATGAAACGAAGCAATTCCTAAAAATGCTTACCTTAACAGAGATTAAATTTGTTACACTGTAAAATCTTTGGTACTGCTATGGAATAATCATTACCCTGTTCATTCTTCATGAGGATTTTTTGGTTTGACTTTGGTAAGTGTCAATAGTTAACACTGACTAAAGCAAGAAAAGGCATTCTAGATCTTTGATCTTAACCACCAACTCCAGCTAATCGATAACAATATAAGTTATACTTAAAAGCACTTATATCTGACCTGTTTTTGCAGTCCCTTATCTATAGCTATATTGTTATTGATTCAGTTCTTTAGAAAATGATGGTAATACTTTTTTATATAAAACAGCACCACAAAGACTGTGAGGTCTAGGAGAAGGCTATCTCTCCATCACTGAAAGATGCATGATGACATTTCCTAGCATGAAGCAAAATATTTACCAAAAAAGCCTGTGTAACCATGTAGTGGGGAGCACAAGAAAAAGTGACCCCAAAGGAAAAGACCAGGAAAAAGTCAGAGAATATAATATCACTTCCGGAGCTAGACACAGAGCCAAAACATCACTGCTATCATGGGAACAGGCTGTGTGTGCAAAGGAACACAGAAAATAAAATGGCAGTTTTTTTATGCTATGTTCATTATATATTCACTCTTTCTTCATATTCAAATAAAAGGAATCATGTGGAATCATGTTCTCCATGATACATTAAAGATGTTCTTATCATAGAGATACACTGATTTCACCCCAACTCTCCCAGGCAACACAACATTAGATTTCCTTCTGCAAATTGCTGACTACAGTCTCTTAGCAAGTGACCAGATTAGTCCCATTATGGAGACTGTGCTTGGATTTGCACAGTGAACTAGCTACAAGCAGCTAGAGATATATGGCATTATGTGGATAAGTCTCAACTTAGCTATGCGTACGCATCGGGCTGGAATGCATTAGGTGTCAGGAGAGCATATCTGGCCAAAAAGATGCTAAATAGCAATCAAAATCAATTCTGCATATTGGACATCTTTTTTTATTTAGTGCACAGAGAACTTTTGCTATGCTCCCTGTGAGGGCTTGAGATTCATGGAAACCTTTCCGTCATTCCTGGCCTCAATTCTATGAAGACTGGGGAAAAAAGATACGGGTATTGTCCTTCCCTCCCAATGCCAGGATCAGTGACCATAAAGGTATGTAGCAGTGTTAATAATTCAAAGTGCTGTTAGCAAGAGACACAATATCTGCCTATATACATACTACACTGCCCCAGGGCTCAGCCCAAGATTTATGTTCTTTAGCTTGCTCAACTCCGCTGTTAACATTTTTCACTTCTTTATTTTGAGCTACATACTGGCAAGTTCTGGGCCATTCCATAATTTTTTTCTTTCTCCTTTTCTTGTTGATTTTTCATTGAGGTTATTGTTTGCTTTAAGACACACAAACTGCAGATATTTTTTTTCCTCAAAGCCATTTCAACTAAAGGAGCCTTATTCAAACTTTAAAACAAGTCAACAAATATTAACCTTCAGGAAGCAAGCAAACACAGGGAAATCTCAGTCCCCATGGAGAGCATTTTGAAAGAGCTATGAGCAAGCAGAAAGGGGACAAAATGTGACCTGATGGTCATTCTTAGCATTATCACTTGTGATTCTGTGCATTTCACAGGGTACTTTGTCTCTGTAGAAAGTACCGGGCAAAAGAAGGTCAGAGGGACTCCCTGATCAATGTATTTAAGCATCCTTCAGGATAATAAGTAACTTCTAAGTGAGAGTTTAAGATATATATTAAAAGGGCATGTGTAAGCGCATGTGTAAGCGCATGTGTAAGCGCAATGTGCAGCAGATAGGGGAAAAGGTCGGCATTCTTTTGATTGTTTTACTTTTATATTTCACAACCTATGATTTTTGCAACATGAGCCCAGTGCTGGGTATCAAGTCACTTTATCTTGTCCAGCCTACATGGTTTTTGGCAAAAGGCCAAAACACTTCACTAACACACACAATTTCTCCGGTCAATTTTGGAGAGATGACAGGAGTATTTTTTGGTTACAACTTACACAGTCTTATTTATAGTAACTATAAAATACACTTAAAATTTAGGACCTAGTGTGTATTATCAGTAAATTTTATGAATTTCCACCTGTATGTAAAATGAAATTGCTGAATTTTATATTTAAGCAATTCTACAGGGTCGTGATTTCAAAGGGACCTCAGCACCTTGCAAAACAGGCACATAGTCAGTAGTTGAAATAGGAGCCTAAAGTCAGGTGATATCCTGAAAAATTGTAGCCACTGGAAAATTAAATTCATATTTGCCCTACAGGGATTGAACTTCCAAGATCATCTACCATATGGTGAATATGTAAATAATGGTTTGCACTTTCCTTTTTTTTTTTTGCTGCCAGTGGGCAGCATGGTTTTTAAAAGTCCTTTGTACTTTCTACAGAATTTTTCTTGCACTCATATGTGAGGGAGCTCCAGCCTGAGAACCAGTATTGAGCACAATTTCAGGCATGAAAAGAGGGCAGAACTGAATATTAAGTGGATGATGGAATATGTGCTCGTCCTCGGCAGGTACAAAAAAAGATTTCATTGCTTTGGAATAACTGCAGTTGGCTACTCTGAGTAAAGTCCTATCATGTACAGTTGCCTGTAGTTGGCTTTTTGTCCTCTCTGTTGTCAAATGATGAGACATCTCATGGGCATTTGGCACATTTAAGAAACAGTGACAATAGAAAATTATAATCACAGTTCTCCACATAGTTTGGTTACAGCTTTCAGATTTCTTTCACACAACAAGAATCAGCAACTATCCACATAATGGCAATGCCTTACCTTTTTATAAGATTGTGCTTATACTTTGAAAACAACTTATTCATTACTGATTTAGTAGGTGAATTTACTAAGACAAAAGAGTATTTTCTATTGCTCGCTAGTGTTAAACAATAAAAATGCTTCATTCTCATCATTGGCCTATTTCTGAAATCATGTACCTGTTTCCTAGATGTATCCATGAGAATTTCAGAGCATAGGATCGGCAAAAATTATAAATACAGATAATATTTTTATTAGGTCAAATAATACAATTAGAAAAAGGAAAAAAAACCAGACAAGCCATATCTGGAAGCATGTCTTTTTCCCTGTCAACAATTTTGCCTGATGCACTAGATATTATTTCTAAACATCATGAAATATTTTATCTGTGAGCAGAAAAATCACAGACTTTCTATCTTCTTTATATGAAAAGAGAAAAAAAAAAGGAAAAAAAAGGAAAAAAAAAAAGGAAAGGTATCTCAGGAAAGAGATACTAAAGAAAAATTAACTTATCATCTAATAGGCAATGATAGTTTAATCTAAAACTTGAAGTTCATTTAAGTTTCTCCTCTCCTGTATCAGCTCCTTAAATTAGAAACCAGAAAATCCTGAGATTTTCCACCTACCACTTTATCATGCAAGTCTGTGAACTATTATTGGGATCTCTTTTACTAGTAACACAAATATAAATTCTATTTGTCTTTGAAGAATGAGCATAGCCTGTACTTATTTTAAGGAGTAAACAGTCAAACATTTATGTACTATGTAAATTATGCTTAAATGCCTATAAAACTGTCAAACAGTTTTATGTAGTATTACATATTAATAGTGTGCTAAGTGAGTGCGAAGTTTTTTGGCTTAATGTGCATTTATGTATTTTTAAGATGTGATCCATATTGCATGAATTAAGGAACTTTGAGTATAGTCTTGGGGTTAGTCTTCTAAATACATCTCTGGCAAACTTATGAAGATCAAGGTCTGTCCTTTTGTAGTCTCTCCATGTTGAGATGAGGTGGCAGTACTGCATTCAGATATTTTGCTTACTTTTTTTTTAAAGATAAGGAGAAGGTGAAGTTTGGCCCTACTGTTAGTATTTTTACCAATTGTTATTTTTATCTGTTATTTTTACATTATCTTGTGTCTGAGAAGCTTTGCCACTTTTTCTATACATAAATGAGTTCAGATCCGTTGCAGAGGAGCAGGAGTAAATTTCACAGTGTAGTCTAAAAAAAACACCTTAGCAGCAGCACCTCATTGTAAGCAGTTGCATACAGCTCATCTGAATCCAGTATCAGTATATATGATCATCTGCCAGAGTACGAAGTTGTGGAAAAAGGGGACCTTTGGGTGAATTTAAACCTAAGCCAGGCAGAGCTTTAGGCTTCAGTGTCATTCAACATCCAACTAAGTCCCTCCAGAAAATAAATTAGAAGAAATCTAATTGGAGGGCAGATACACGTACTTCCATGCAGAAGGTGGTCCAGTCATCTTCCTGAATTGTCCTTGTTTGTCTGGCTGGGTTTCCCAGAAATATGATGTTTGGTCTGAAGGAAGGTGAGGGTCAGAAAGTCCAGGCTTTGTATTCCTTAGAGCTCCAATGAGAAGATAAAAAAAATCCGTTTTGTGTTTGTATATCTATAGATTCAATTGTCACTTCAGCTTGCAGGGGTATCAGGCATGTCTGCAGTTGCATGTGTTAAAACATTAGTGATTTAGTGTATTAAATTTACCTGAATTAAATTTATCTGAAATTCAGGTAAGGAGTGATTTTTTTTACATCATCATCTTGTTTTGGTCAATATTAACTGCAAGACAAGTGTAATTCTGTTATAAAAAACATCTGAAAAATTGCATATCTCACTGAAAATCAACATTATGCAACTAAAAAAGAGTATTTAGCTGTCTAGGTCACTTTCCATTATTTAGTCATTCAAAGGATTTTACAGTTTGAGATTATGTTTCTTTTCATCTTCTGTTTAAGCAAGGGGCTTCCCTCCCCTATCTCAGGCCTCTCAGAATGGCTGATACTATTGTGCAGTGCAGATGAGGGTCATTCATCTAATTCCTCCCTTTTCCAAACCCTTATATGGAGTCTCTCACTGCCTCACAGCTTTCCTCAAAATCTTTCCAGCTGCATGGTGCCTAGTGCAAAGTTTTGTTTTTGCCTCAAAGACAAGCATGCACTTCTCTTTGGGGATATCCATGATGGAATTTGATGATTATGAGATGCAGAAAACTTAAAACTTTCCATCAGCTATTTCATGTGCCTGCACAAAAGTCAAAGAAAAAAAAAAGCTAATTTTTTGAATATTTGCTTCTATACATGAGCTATATGCAATTAAATGTGGACTTAATGACAAATAGTGTTTTTTCATTAAGCACCCATCTTTGGAATCTTGCCTTTAAGAAATACTTCTTTTAGTCACTGTCAATAAGAGCATCTTAACCAGCACTGCTGAAGTGATTCTATTCTATAGCAATTGAGGATTTGGACCTGTGTTATTTAAACATTCATGCAAGAATGTCCAACATTTAGCAATCATAGGAAGTTATAAAGCCATGTGGTGCGACATAAGCCAATGATTTGGTGACAATTTCATCTGATTAAAGTATGTAAAGCAGTGGTCATGAAAACTATAAGTGAAGACAAAGCAGTTTTGTCCTGCAATTGCTTAATGAAGGCAGGGCTGATTGAACAGTAGCATTGGTTTTTGGTGACCTTTAATAGAGAAAAGGCAGTCTGTCTGTCATTATGCAAATTCAGGAACATCTGTTCCATGAAACCCTCTAATAATGCCTGAGGTTTGCATTGGATGAGAATAAAAAGAGTTTTGACAATGCCTTATAGAATAGGCTTGTGTGAGCCAGACAGCTCTTCTTTCCAATCCAGCTCTACCTCCACAGAAGTGTGGGAGCAGATTTTCAGCTGCAGTGAATTGTCATGGGCCAGTGGAATTGGTTTCTCAGAAATGCAGTGAATAATGCTGAAACCTAACAGGTAAATTAAACCTACAGCTGCATTATCAGAGCATTAGTATTTCATTAGTGACAATGACAGCAATGGATGGGGATCACAACATGACGTGTTTATCACAACTTCCTATGCAATCCACTGAAGAGGCAGTGAACATTGTTTTAATGAGAAGCCGACCCATGACTAACTCACATCTGCTTTAGATTAAGAAAAATGCTGGTGATAATGACAGCAGCTATAAACAATAAGTGGCTATTTCAGTTCCCTTTGATACTTAATAAGCCTCAATGAATACCTATTAAAACCTATCGATTTTTTTTTTGCAAGACTGATCCCACCTCCGAATTCAAATGATGGATGGGATGATGTGCTGCAGGTTGGAACTGCTGGTGACTTGTGCTTTCCAGGATTGACTTGTGAAGGTGGAGACCACAAGCAGAGGATGGCTCACAGCATCACTTTACGATGAACAGCCACAAACTACTCTCCCCTTCGATCCTCTGACAGGCCTAAGTGGAGCATAGGGGAATTAGAGCAGAATTTAATCTAGAGCAGAATTTAATCTTGCCAATGTATGAGATCCATCCCAGATCCATCCCAGCCTGGTAAGCTGCACCCTGCTCTATGGACTCTGCAACAGGATAGAGGTTGCTTATCATAGAATCATAGAATGC